>PVJH01032042.1:0-23096 GCA_004026705.1 Nesogale talazaci
TACTGAAACCCAAATGGAGAGTGAGCATGATAGTGGGACAAGAGGGAAGCAAATGGAAATAGAGGAAGGAACTGGGGGATAATGAACATTTATAGAGGTTCAAATACAGGTATGTACATAGGGGCATATATTTATAAGTGAGGATGGGGAAAGAGATTAATGTGTATACTTACAGGGTTAGTAGTAGGACAACAGATGGTCATTGGACCTCCACTCAAATATCTCCTCAGTTCAAGAAAAATTTGTTCTATTAAATTGGCATTCCAAGATGCTCACCTTTCCGACATGATCACAGAAGACAAATGTGTGCATAAGGAAAGGTGGTGAAGAATCTGATGGTGCCTGGCTCTCAAAAGATGGAGCGTCTGGGGACTTAAAGGCTTGAAAGTAAACAAGCAGCCATCTAGCTCAGAAGCAACAAAGCCCACATGGAAGAAGCACACTAGCATGTGGAATCATGAGGTGTCAAAGGGATGAGATATCAGGCTTCAAGAACTCAAAAGCACAACTCTGCATGTTCACTTTCCTGATATGATCCCTGAGGACAAATGTGTGCATATGCAAATGTGGTGAAGAAAGTTGATGGTGCCTGGCTACCAAAAGATATAGCATCTGGGGATTTC
The DNA here is from genome assembly GCA_004026705.1 of Nesogale talazaci. Lineage (NCBI taxonomy): Eukaryota > Metazoa > Chordata > Mammalia > Afrosoricida > Tenrecidae > Nesogale > Nesogale talazaci. The sequence goes on from PVJH01032042.1 coordinate 624, forward strand.
AAGGCTTGAATAAACAAGCGGCCATTCAGCTCAGAAGTAATAAAGCCCACACGGAAGAAGCACACCAGCCTGTGGGATCATGAGGTGGTGAAGGTATCCTGTGTCAGGCATCAATGAGCTAAAATTATATTATTATTAATGAGGGGAAGTACAGATTGGGGACCCAAAGCCCATCAATAGGTGAGGTGACATCCTTTTGCAGAGGGGTTACAAGGAGGAGATGAGTCAGTTAAGATACAGGGTAGGAGCTATGAAATATGCAACCTTCCTCTAGTTTCCATGCTGCCTCCCACCCACTATCATGACCCCAATTCTACCACATAAATCTAGCTAGACCAGGAGATGTACAGTGAAGTTGGAAACATGGGAAACTTAGGATAGATGATCCATCAAGACTAGTGATGGGAGTGGTAATACCAGGAGGGTGGAGGGATGGAGGAATGGAGAGGGAGAGCCAACTTCAGGGATCTACACGTTGCCTCCTCTCTGGGGTACAGACAACAGGGAAGTGAGTGTTGGGACACATTGGGCAGTGTACAGGATGAAAAAATAATTTGTAAATTACTAATGGTTCAAGGGGAAGGAGGGAGGAAGGGTAATATGGGGAGCTGATAATGGGGGCCTGGAGGGAGGGAGAATGTTTTGAGAGTGATGATGGCAATGGGTGTGTAAAAGTGACCTGAATACAACTGATTTTGTTAGAGATTGTGATGAGAGTTGTAAGGGCCCCCCAATAAAATGATCAATTTTTTTAAAAAGGGGGGGAGGGGATAGGGGAGGTTTTTTTTTTTTTAAGGAGCTTGTATCAAGGGCTCACGTGGAAAACATTGGGAAATGTATGTGTAAATATGTGTGCAAATGTGCTTGATACAAATGATGTACTGAATGTTGTAGTAGCTGTAAGAGCCCCCAATAAAATAAAAAGAAATTAAAAAAAGACAAAATACTCAAATGGCATGGAAGTTACCATCATGATACACAGAAAAAAAGATAGAAATTGTCCAGGATTTCACTCTGCTTTGATACACAGTCCCGCAGAAATTGCAAGGAATCAAGTGGCATATCCATTGGGTAAATCTGTTGCCCAAGATCTCTTTCGACAGTTGACAAGCAAGAAACTTTCTTTAAGGATGAATGTGAGCCTGACATGAGCCATGGTATTTTCAATTGCCTCTTAAATATTGTGGTATTTCCATAATCAGCTGTCAATTTGAAAGAAAACTGATTGGGTGTGATTTAGCTTGTTACTCTGGTTGCAGCTTGATGAGCACATAGCTCACTGGAAGCAGGACGCATGCTCCCTCCATGTGGGGTATGCTTGCTGACAAGACAGTTGGAACCAAACCAGAGGCCTGGAGCTGAAGGAGCCACATGGAGATTTCTGCCTGTACAGAGATGTTCTAATGCCACTGAACCCACAAGACTTTCTACCCACTGAACTTGGATCTTCCTGTATTTGGCATCATTGCATGGCTGCATGCTCTAAAGAGGAATGTAAGGATTATGATCCACATTAGAGCTAATATCAGACTTAAGTTTTGGGGTGTTTTCTCAATATTCAATGGCAGAAAAACACATACATGTGAAGATTGGACCATGACTAAAGGTGAAAGAATAACTGATGCTAGTGAGGAATATTGAATAAATCATGGACTAGTTAAAAGAGCCAACACATAATGTATCATGGAAGAATAACAAGCAGAATTCTACCTAGGGGCAAGGATGTTGAGATCTGTCTCAGGCTTGATATCAGGAGAGGCCAGTACCTGGATGTGACATCCTGCTTGTTCCTGGAGTGGGACAGTGAAATTAGGATAGAAATCAACAATCTGGATAAAACAATGGGCTGAATCCAGGCACAGATCTAACTTTAGTATAGCTTTCACGAGGCTTATATAGGCTTCATTGACCAATCCAATCCAGTTTTTATATAGTCATGAGTTTTCAGCATAAACAGTTGACCCACACTATGGGCCATGTAAATGAGGAGTTACCGGACAAGTTATGTAAATGAGGTATAGCTGGCTGAGCCATCCATCAAATCACATTATAGGATTCTACTGTCCAATCGTACAGGATCTTAGCGACTTAGCTGTTGCTATGGGGAGTTTGGAAGTATTCTAATAGGCTGTGTCTCAGAGGTTTAAAGCAGAAGGTGAGCTGGCCTACGGTCTTATTTAAGTGCGGGATCCAGCTACCTAAAGACACAGATACCCAGTAGCTTCAAGAACACTCCAGGAGACACAGCAGCATCCTATACTTTCCACACCTCTTGCCCTGATCCACAGGTCCTGCCAAGAACACCCCACATGAACTCATTATTTAAAGAAGGTTATGGATGTCAATGGAAACCTGAAATTCATTTTCAGGATCTATACTTAGATTACACCTCTAATGATGTTCTTATGCCCATAGTGGAGGTATGCAGATAGTGGACTTATCAGTCAAGGGAATATTGTAAAGACAATTATTGTAGATTTAACCATAATATTTAATTTTAGTGGTTAAAAGATGACATTCTTTTCAATCCTCCTTTGACACATCAAAAAATTCTAGCAATTATAACAAAAGCAAAATAAAAAAATATAATGAGGAAATAGACATGGATCAAACCTCAGGTGAATTCCCTGTGAACATAGATAGAACAGGCTTATAAATAGCCATTTTATTCATACAGAATGCCTTAGAAAGTGGAATATGTAAGGAACAATCAAGATAAAGATTTTCATATCAGGAGATATGAGAGTGAAGAGCAAGGATAAAGCAATGGGATGGACGCTTGCAAGGTGATGACCTGGGTGTGCTGGAGCTGGTTCTCCAGAGCCTGTTGGCTTCGTCTCCCTCACTTCTCTGTGTAATGGCCCTGTTCCCACAAGTTCACATTTAAACTTTGATACCGTTCTCTCCTTTAGATTTGGATTTAGATGAACAGGATATTAGATTTTCTGTTTTCAAAGTGCACAGCATCATTCATGGGTCGCACTAGAATAAAGTGAACAGACATCCCACTTTTCAGCAATTTAACAACATACTGTGGCATTATAAAATTAAAATAAACATATTACAATACATTTTTGCATTCTATGAAAATTTTTGTTGCTCCATATAGACTAAATTTTTAATCAAGAGTCCCCTCCGGATCAATGGTGTCCCACTTAAAATCTGGTCACTTTACAATAGAAGGATTCAATAAAGAAAACCTAACAATTGAATGAGTTCTATCTCAAACTCTCACATAGCTTTTGGACTTAAGGCTGAACATAGATGATGTGACAAAATACAGAAAACAGCTGTACTAAGTGTATTCAAGTTGCTCCAAAAAACAGAATTTCGCTGGATGGAGCGGAGCTTGTGCAGTACACATTTTCCATACTAGGTGCGCATAGAACAACTGGCTCTGAGTTAGTGGAAGTTTCCCTGTGATCACAGTGATTTTTTTTCATGAAAATGGTTTTGCTCAAGTCTCATTGCCTGTGATGGCTGATTTCAGAGAAAAATGTGCAGCTATGAAATTGTGTTTCCTGTTCAGGAAAACCGCTACAGAGACTATCGTAATACAGAACACAGCTTAAAAGGACAGAACTTCTGGAAAAACTTGAGTGCACAAATGGATTTCCCATTTCAAAAACAATAAAATGTTGATTGATGACAAACCTAATTCTGGACATCCATCAACTTTATGGATGGGTGAAGCTGTCCACTTGTAGTGCATTTGTAGTTTGCTCTACAAGTCAGACCATTAATCAAGTTTTCTAGTGAGAGGTTCTGAAAAGAAGGCATAACAGGGTATCACACAGAAAAGACCCTATTTGGAGCAATTGGGGTACTTATTTGGCCACCCTGACGATGCACCTACTCACACAGCCATCTCAATGCACCAGATTTTTGGCAAAATTAACAGCATGCCTGTCATGTCCCACACTCCATACTCACCTGACCTAGCTCTATGTGACTTTTTTTGTTTCTGCAAATGAAGAGGGACAGGAAAGGACAGCGATAGGATGATATAGAAAAGGTGAGGGACAAAAGTGGGTGCTGTTAGCTATCTAAACAGATCAGTTTGAAAAATATCTCCACGAAGAGAATTTCTGATTTGACAAATGTATTAAGTGTAAAGGAGAGTACTTTGAATAAATACACAGTTTTGGAGGAAAGACCCATTTTTTATTTTTGTACCCCCTCATAGAATTGGAGTTTGCCACCCTTCCATAAGCTTACTACTGCAATGCCCTACTTGCCTTTTAACGATATATATTGATTTCATAGGCCTTGTTTTGCCACTATCAATGAACATTCTTGAGATCTTGCCTTTCAAGCAATCATCACTGTTTGTGTAAATAGTTTCCAGTCACTTAAGAATTTAATCTTTACAAATCCACATTTCATATATTTTGATTTGTGGTCAGCCTACATTTATATAATCTCCCTTTTAAACTGTGCTTTAGATTATTTACCATTGGCTAAATTAGTAACTCTACCAGCAGAATGACTTTGTGTTCTTGGGAAATGATTGCTAATGTTGTCTAACATAAAAGGACAACGATGTCTCTAAGGTGAACATCAAAGAGTAGCCCTAATCTATGATCAGTTCTTATGATGTGGACTTCATGAAGAGATGAGTGCTAACATGGGTACCACAGCAAAATGTGGTGAAGAACTAGATGGTGGCTATCAGAAAGAGTAGCATCTTTTTAACTTGTCTAAATTTTCTTTTAATTTATTGACTTATTTTTGAAATTACTTCATTGGGGGATCATGCACCTCATCACAATCCATACACACATCAATTTTATTAAGCACATTTGTATATGTTTTGCTATCATCACTCTCAAATCATTTTCTATTTGAGCCTTTGGTATCAGTTCCTCATTTTCTCCCTACCTCCTCCACCTTCCTTCCCTCATAAACCCTTGATAATTTATAAATTCTTGTGTTTTTCATGTCTTACACTGTTTGATGTAGTCCTTCACCCATTTTTTCTGTTGTCCATCCCTACAGAAGGGAACAATATGCTGATCATTGTGATGGGTTCCCCCTTTATACTCCACCTACTCTTTCCCCTCCTACTATCACTGCTCTCCTTACTTGCCCTGAGGGGTTGGCCTGTCCTGAATTCTCCATGCTTCCTGCTGTTATCTGTATGAGTACACATTCTCTCTCTAGCCGGATTTGTAAGTTAGAATTGCAAACGTGATAGTTGGGAGTAGAGTGGGAGGAAGCATTAAAGAACTAGAGGAAAGTTGTATGCTTCATTGGTGCTATACTGAACTCTGACTTGCTGATCTGCTCCCCGCCATCCTTCTATAAGGGGATGGGCTTTGTGTCTCCACTCCTCACTCCCCTCATTCGCAATAATATGGTATTCTATTATTTGATGCCTGATACCTGATCCTGTCAACACCTTGTGATCACACAGATTGGTATGCTTCTTTCTTGTGGGCTTTGTTGATTCTCAGCTGGATAGCCACTTGTGTATCCAGTTCAAGCCGTTAATACCCCAGATGTTATATCTTTTGATAGCCAGGCACCATTAGCTTTCTTCATCCCATTTGCTTATGTACCCATTTGGTCTTCAGCAATCGTGTCAGGAACGTGAGCATCATGAAATTCCAAGTTAATGGAATAAAGTGGTCTAGCATTGAGGGAGTACTTGAGTAGACCCAATGTCCATCTGCTACCCTAACACTAAACCTATAAATATATGCACATAGATCAATTTCCCCATCATATAAAATACATTTACATATGTACATGGCTATATTTACACCTCTATAGATGCTCTTTCCCTCCTAGATCTTTACTCTATTTCCCTTTACTTTCTGCTTGTCCCACTATAATGTCCAGGCTTCACTCATTTGGGTGTTGGTAATTCCTCTCAGTTAGAATGCACTTGATCCAGCCATTGTAGGCCTTCTGCTATCTCCTCACCTTTGATTTTGGATCACTTGTTGTTCTCTTGTCACTGGGTTTGCTAACACCCTCTTAGTTTCCCTTGCCTCCCCCTATGCCATGTACCCCTGGAACCATCGCTCCAGATGGTTCACCCCACCTATTTTATCTACATAGACATGCAGACATCATAATAATATGCACAAAAACAAAACAGAGCAAAACAGAGTAACAAAAGATAGCAGAATAAAAACAACCCAAACAAACAAACAAACAAAAAATAACAACAGGAGGAAAAATAAGGTAAAAAAAGAAAGGCCTGTAAATAGTTGGAGGTCTGTTCGTTAACTTTTAGTAGTGTTTTCAAGTTGAGTCTAATAGGGTGCCACATCCTGGCGCAAAAGTCTATTTTGTGTATTCCCTGGAGACTTCCTTGCTCTGATCCCCTTGCTGTTCTGTTGCATGGCCTTAGTGTGTTGCCTCGGTGTGGTGGGGTCAGATCAGGCTCCATTTCCACATTGTGTCTCCAGTGTTGATCCCCGTAGCACTGTGGGTCAGTGAGAGATGTCATGTCCAATAGATTGGTCCTCTCTGTGCTTTGGCTTCTCTGAGTGAGAATATCATCCTCCGGGCTTGGTGGACCAGGATGTGTCCCGCTCTCTCTTCCTCTCCCTTCATTTGCTCCTGTGTTTTCTGATCAGACATGTCCCTCTCCCTGAGCTGCAGCTTCAGTGCAGGCTTCTTAAGTGAATACTTCTGTGGGGAGGGGGAGCTGTCCATATAGTTGGGATGAGGGTCAGTCTTCAGACAAGAAGTCATCTAAGTGATGGATCAGCTAAGCCCACATGGAAAGAACAGAGCAGGCTGTGAGACTGAAAGACTGTAAATAATATCACCCCAAAACTAGATCTCAAATCATTGTCTTGAGGCTTAATTCTTAAGTTAGGCATGAAACATTTTTAATTCAGAGTATACAGAAAGCATTGTTTTTGGAACTTTGTAATTTATTTAATTCTAGTATTTAGCTTTTAATTCTCTCTTTATCCACTCCCTACATATTTTGTCATTTAATTTTGTAGCTTCTTTGTATTAATATTTGGCTCAATTGCGTTCTGTCTTTCTTACTTTCTAATTAGTACTTGATTATTAGTTAATTAAATATTAAATGTGCATCAAATATGTATTCACTTATATTATGAACTTTTTCACTAAGCTTTTTATTTGCGCAATTTAAGCTATTGTCCCTTTACCCACAATTACAATTTCTGATTAGTTTTTCTTAGCTCCTTGGTATTCATATTTAAATTAATTTCAATATTTCCTGTTTTCTTATTCATTTACTAAAGGATATAAATTCTTGATTTGGAGAGCCATGTTCCATAAATATTGATATGTAATAGTCTTGTAATTGATTCTAAAATATTGTTCTTATTTAATTTTTATTTTAACACAAGAGAAAAATAATAATTTTAATATTTTAATCTTTCAAAGAGTGCTATTATAGTATCCCCTTGTGCTTAATTTTCTCAACATGATATGCTTTATGTTTAATTTATTATAGCATTATTCTATTCATAAAAACTCTGAAAAAATTTTTGTGTATTTATCTATAAAGCTTTGTCCTAATATTTTATTCAAATAGTTATTCATGTGATTTGAATATATTTTTAAACTTATTTACACCTAAGTGTTTCCAGAGTTATAGATATAATTTTATCTTGCATGTCAAATAAAAAACTTAGTTAAATGGACACTGTTACAGCAAAAGGAACCAGGCAATGGTGATGCAAATTAGGTGTTCATTTGTTCAACTAAAATCTTGCTAGGTAAGGAGACAAGAATGGATATATAGAGAAAATTAATATAACGTTTTTCTTCATTATGTAAAACTTTAATTTTTATTAAAAATCATTTTATTGGGGGTTTGTACATTCTTTTTCACAATACAAAAATAAATATACTGTGCCAAGCACCTGCACATCTCCGCTGCTATCATTCTCCAAACATCCGCCTTTCCCCTTGAGCCCTTGATGTCGGCTTCCCATCGTTTCTGCTCTTCCCAGGCTCTCCCTTCCCCACCAACCCTCAATACTTTATAAATTATTGTTGTTCTGTCATATCTTGCACTGCCTGACCTCTCCCCCAACCCACTCCCCTGATACCCATGCTTCAAATAGGAGCCTATGTGTATATCCTTGCAGTTGGTTCCGTCTCTCTACCCCACCTTCTCTCCACCCTTCCAGCAGCTCCAATCTAACCACTGGCCAGAAGGGGCTCATCCATCCATCTTGGTTTCCCCATATCTCCAGCTCCCCTCTCTACCAGTGTACCTTCTCCAGTTCATATGGATTTGTATGGTAGAGTTGGGACCATGATAGTTGGAAGGTGGGGTGGAAGACTTCAGAACTAGCGGAAAGTTGTATGCATCATCACTGCTCTGCTGCACCTTGACTGGTCTGTCTCCTCCCCGTGACGCCCCTGTAAAGGGGTGACCAATTAGCCACCAACATAACTTTTAATCAATCATTTATAGGGTTTGCCTGAAATTGCGATACTGTAGATAATCCTCTCTATTTTTAAAGATATATTTAGATAATGCATAATTTTCTTTTTCCAAATTTCCTTTCCCCCTCCTTTTTTTGGGAACTAATTCAAATACCGTATAATTTCATAGTCCAACCACATCAAGAAGTATTGATCCACAATCAGTCACAAAGAAATATCTTCATTAATCTTGGATTTCATCTACTGAAAAACAGAAAGACATAACAATTCAAGAGAGCACCCCCTGATGAAGACCCAACATGCATCAGATGTATCAACTGATAAGGTTCTCACCATTCTAGTCAGGTTTATCATTTCACTCTCCAGAGTCATCTCTTCAATGCACTCTGTTTGGTAACCAGTATCTTTTCACTCCTCTATTATGAATAGTGGGGAATTACTGGAGGTTTATTTCCTATGTAGATCTTACAAATGTGTCTTGGACTCCCACTGTCATCCATAGCCTTCTGCAAATGAGACTCTTATAATTTAGACCCTAATACTATTCCCTCCTTCAGCTTTGGAATATATTTTTTCTAAGCCTTTGGTGCCTGATGTTGGCATGGATCTTCCATGAGGAATTAATTGTCATCTCACTCAGGTGGCTACTTGTTTGTTAGCAAGTCTTTAAGCCCCTTCAATCACCATTGTCTCTCTGATAAGGATGTCTACCTGTACAGGGGATCTCGTCATAATTTTTCATGGCAACCACTAAGTAGTCAATATCCTCTCCCTTTCCCCTGACAGTTTGATTTCCGTTGACATGAGAAGCCCTCCACCAAAGTGACTTTGAATTCACATATGCCTACAGAGGATGGTTTATAGTTCCTTGGCACCTGTCAGATTCTCTAACAGGCTGAATGGCCACCCTGGCCAGCAGACTGGATGCCCTACCCGCCTCAGCTTATACTCATCGTTTTGCTTTTCCCTATAGTGCTATACTCATATAGTATTTGTCCTTTTGTGATAGACTAACTTCAATCAGCAGAGTATTTTCAGATCTCTCAATGTCATGAAGTGTTTCATTGCAATTATTCAGGGATGTATAGCATACCATTGTGTGTATATACTAGCCATTAAAAATTCAGCCTTCTACTGATGGGAATTTGTTTCCAACTTCATGCTGTTATGAACTACCACATATACTTGAGTATAAGCCCACCCAAATACCAGCCGGGGCACCTAGTTTCACCACAGAAACTGTATTAAAAATGTGCTGAAAAACTCGACTTACACATGAGTATATATGGTATACTGCAGACAAGTCTGTTCATGATATGTTTCTGATTTTGTGTGGACATATACCACAGAGTGATATTGCTGAGTCATAATTTATTTCCATCACCTTCTGTTTGGGAGACCATAATATGATTTTCCATAGTTGTTGTAAATATTTACAAACTCTCCAATCTCTCCACACCCTCCCCAGCATTTGTTGTTCTCACTTAAAAAAAAATCCGAGTTGTGATTATGGCTAGTAAAGGGTAGCTCATCGTTGTTTGACTTGCATTTCTCAGATGTCTACTGAATGAGAGCAATTCCGCATGAGTTTATTAGTCATTCAGATGTCTTCCTTTGTGAATCATCTCTTCAGGTCCTTTCTGCATCTTCTGAGAGGCTTATTTATTTTTGTTTTCCTGTAGGCTTGTAGAATCGTATAGATTATAGTACAGAATTATACTAAAAGTATAATTCCTCTGTGCATCATATAATTTCTAAATATAATTTTCTAATCTGTGAACTCTCATTTTAATAATTTATTGAAAAGATAACACTTAAGTGTATTATTTATTTATATTGGTCATTTTATTGGGGGCTCTCATGGATATTATAGCAATCAATAAATCAATTAAATCAAGCAATTTGGTACAGATGCTATCACCATTTTATTCAAAACATTTTCTTTCTATTTGAGCCCCTTTCTTTTCCCCCCTACCCTACCCTATCACTCTCATGAACCCTTACTATATTACCATATAAACGCACCCAAATATCAGCTTATATTATATATATATATACATATATATATATATATATATATATAATCTTACACCACCTGGAAAGTTTTATTTTTAATAGGTCTCACTCATCAATTTTGCCTTCAATGACATTGCTTCCTCTGTTATGTCTGGTAGCCTACATATTCCTTCCTATACTAGGGCCCTTAAATCTGTCCCAATTTTACTATTGATTATCCTGATAGCTTTGGGCTTTGCATTTAGCTCTTTGATACCCATGGAGTTTGATTTTACTCATAGGGTGAGGTATAGATTTTGTTTCATTCTTCTAAAAATGTAGTTCCAGGTTTTCAGTACCATTCATGGAAGAAAGCATCCCCTTATTATGTAATTCTTATGATGTCTTGGTTGAAAATAAGTTTTCGATATGCTAATATATTTATTTATCTTTTTATGTCCTGCTTCATTGGTCTATATGTCTATCATTATACCAATATCAGGCTGTTTTGTATACTATGGCTACGTAGCATGTTTTAAGGCCAAGAAGTGCAAGACAACCTATTTCGTTCTTCTTTTTGAGGACTTATTTGCTTATCCTGCATTTCTTACCCTCGCCATATGAAGTGGGTAATTACTTTTTCCCACATATCTATTTATCATTTTATTGGGAGCTCTTACATATATTCTAACATTTCATAGTTCAACTGCATCAAGTCTTATTGTAAAATTGCTACTACCATCCATTTCAAAACCTTTTCTTTCTTTTGTAAAGAATGACGTTGGAATTTGAATTGGGATTGAGCTGAATTTGTATACTGCTTAGGTGGTATTGACATCTACACAGTATTGGGTCATCCAATCCATGAACATGAAATAGTCTTCCATTTGTGTTTCTTTTGGTTTCTTGTTATAATGATCTGTAGTATTTTTTTGTATAGGACTTTTGTTTCTTTGATTAGGTTTATTCCTAGGTATTTCAACTCCCATGTGGCTATTATGAATGTTATTGTTCTTACAATGTCTTTTTCAGAACACTTGCCACAATTACATAGGAATTCAAATTATTCTGCTTGTTAATATTGTATCCCACTATCCTACTAAACTCTTCAATTGTTTCAACAATCCTATTGTGGACACTTAGGGATTCTATCTATATAAAATCATATTGTCCTCATATATCAAAAGTTTCACTTCTCCTTTGCTCAATTGCACCCCCTTAATTTCTTGCTTTTGTCTTATGGTTCTGGATAGCACCTCCATCCTTATTCACAGTGTTGAATAAGGATGGAGATAAGGGAAATCCTTGTTGGCTTACTTTATTCGGTGGAAATGTTTTCTGTTTTTCCCCATTGAGTGCAATAATGACTATATTTTAAAAATCATTGTAGGCTGAGGCCCGGTGGTGTAGTGGTTGTGCGCGGGACTGCGGCCCACTGGGATGGAGGTTCAATTCCAGCAGTGGGGCTGGGCCTCCTACTCCCACCACCAGAGAGCAGTGATGCCCCCCCCCCAAAAAAAAAACAAACAAAATAAAATCATTTTATTGGGAGCTCTTACAGATATGATAACAATCAATAATTCAGTTAGATCAAGAATAATTGCAAAATTGCTGCCAGCATCATTTTCAAAGCATTTTTTCTCCTTGAATATCAATATCTCTTTGAATATCAGCTCTCCTTTATCTGCCCCCACATTCTACCACCCAGGAACCCTGTGTTCATATTATTATTATTACTATTTTGTCATATCTTACACCATCCAATGCATTCATTTCACTTATGGCCTTTATCATTTTTAAGATTTTCCCTTTTATTCCTCCCTTGAGAACTTTAATTAGGAATGGGGGTTGGATAGTGTGGAATGCTTTTTCTGTATCAGTTGATGAGATCATATGGTTCTTATCCCTTTTTCTTATTTTTGTTGTGGATTACATTGTTTATCTAATATTGAGCCATCTCAACACCATTGGGATGGATTTCACTTGATTGTTGATGCATTTTTATTTTTATATATTGTAGTATTTATTATATTGGCCAATATGCGCTTAAGAAATTTCCATTTATGTTACCGAGGGATATTGGTTTATAGTTTCCATTTTTCTGGGGACTTTGCCTGATTTGGGTACCAGGGTTATGCTTGTTTCACAGACAGTATTTAGGAATTTTCTGTCCTTTTGTAGTTCAGAATAGTTTGGATAGATTTGGTGTCAACTCCTCTCTGAGTACTTGGTAGAATTTTCCTATGAAACCATCTGTTACTGGAATTTCCGTTGTTCTCTATTCCTTCTTTTATTCTACGTCTGTGTAGGCTTTTATGTGCATTTGTGTTAACCTGGATAGAGGACTGTGGGGGCATTCTTGACAGGACCTGTGCATCTGGGAGAATGGTGTAGAAAATGCAGGAAACTGCTGCATCTCCTGGAGCGATCTCGAAGCCGCTCAGTATCCGTGCCCTTAGGTAGCTGGAATCTGCGCTTGCAATAAGACCCCAGGCCAGCTATTCTGACAGCCTTCCACTTTAAACCTCAGAAACACAGTCTATCAGAATGCTTCTAATTTCCCGATAGTAACCTCTAAGATCCTGTAATACTACCAGACGGCACAATCCTGTAATGTGATTGGATGTATGACTCAGCCAGCTAGACCTCATTTGCCTAGGCCACAGTGTGGGCCAATGATTTTTCGTGCTGAAAACCCATGACCATATAAGTAAATATTTGGAAACCAGGAAGTATGATCTGATTGGTCAATGAAACCTATATAATCCTTGCCAAAGCTGCATTAAAGTTAGATCTGTGTCATTGTGCTAGGTCTCCACAGTCTGTGTGCATGATTGAAATTGGCTCCATCTCCCTCATTTCCCTGTGTGCCAGACCCGTTCTCACAGAGGATTATTTTGAGGTATTTCTCCATGTCTTTTAGGTAATTGAATTTGTTGGAGCACTGTCTTTCATTATACTATGATATCATTCTTTTTCTTTCATTTGGATGATGCCACTCATGTCATCTCTGCTTTTAGATATTTTTGACTGTTCTATCTTTTGATTTGCTAAGTTTGCTAATGGTCTGTCCGTTTTTGTTATTATTTCAAAGAACCAACTTCCTGGATTTTAAAATTTTTTTCTGTAGTTTTTTTTTGTTTTCTGTCTCATTTAATTCTGCACTAATTTTGAATAATTTCTTTTGTTCTATTTTTTGGTGTGTTGTGCTGTTATTCCTAATCAACCTTTCCTTGAGAGAGTTGTATTAAGATGTCTTGCTATCATTGTCAATCTGTTGATTTCTCTTTTGATATCTTTGAGGATTTGGCTGACGTATTTCAAGGGTCTTTCATTGCAAGCATATATATTCATTATGACTATATTTTCTTGGTCTTTTAATACTTTGATCACAATGCAGTGTCCATCATAGCCTTTCATTGTATTGTTTGTGTTGAAGTCTTTTATTGTCAGAGGTTAATATTACTATTACATCCTTTGTTTTGTTGCTGTTAGCTGGACAATTTCTTTGTCAACCTTTGACTCACAGTCTGTTTTTGCCTGTAAGTTTGAAATGTTTTTCTTGAAGGAAAACAATCAAAGAGCCTTGTTTCCTAATCCAGCCTTCTACTCTTTGTCTTTTGATTGGTGCATTTATTCTATTGACATCCAGGACTATTAATGTAAATGCAGATTCATTGCAGTCATATTGTATTATTTGTGTTTGGTATTTTCCTCTTTTTTTAGGGAGAGGCTGTAGAAGTGGGAATTTTTCATGTCTTGTTTCCTCTCTAGATCTATTTTGCTTTCAGTGCGTTGATTTCAGGATGATGTTACATGCTGTGGTGGTCTGTTTGTATGGATCTTTCTATTTGCTGCTGATCTTCTGACCATATAGATCTCGTTAGTAATCTTTTGAATTGCAGTTTAATTTTTATGAATTCTCTCAATATTTCTATGTTTGGGAATAATTTCATTTCTCACTTATAATTCATGACTTGTTTTGCTGGATATAGGATTGTAGGTTGGCAGATTTTTCTTTTAAAGTTTGATATATGTTACTGAATTGTTTTCTTTACTGTAAGATTTCTGCTGACAGGTCTGAACTCACTCTTCTCTGTCTACTTTTATAATAACTTTCCCTATATATACTCTCAAGCTTCTCTAATTTTCTTTGAACTTTGATCATTTCACTACTACGTCAATTGATTACCTCACCCCACACCTAGGATCTTGATTTATTGATGTCACCTCTGACCTCCAGTGTGTGTTCAAATATCTAACATTTTATGAAATGTTGGTGGTCAGTGAAACCTTAGATGCGTACAATCCACTCCTGATGAAACAATTCCAAAATATCATACCAGAGTATAAGTGGTCCATAAGATTTGTGGGGTGTAAATCTGTTATGAGGTGTCTACCACCACCTTCATACTCATATAACTGTCCACCTTTTTGTTTGGCATCGACGGCTTCAAGCGCAACACCGCCACTGCTGCCAATAACATAAAAGGGAACATTAAAGAGTGTATGGGAAGTTTTCATCATATTTACTTCTGTTTCTCAATAACAATGCTGAAGCTTTGATAAAATCGTACATATAAATATGTGTATATATAAACACGTATATATACATATATATGATTATAGCAGTCATCTAATCAGCTAATTTCAAGACTTGGAGTGTAGGGGTGGATTCTAGACTGTCAATCTGGAGAGAGTCTATCTGGGTGAGCATGGCTTTCTCCTGAGAATTCTGAAAAATCCGGCTGTATTTTCACTTTGAAGATCAAAGGCTTATGGTTTCATCCCTTGGAGATTGCTTGATGACAAGACAAAAGCTTCACTCCATGAAAGACAGTCAGCAGATGAGACACCTGGCAGCATGCTGAGGGACCCTGAGTCCTGTCAACTGGAGGAGCCGCAGAGAGACCCCTGACAACTCTGAGATGCTTCTACTGCCACTGGAAAACCAGACTCTGCACCCATTGGCCTGTGTTTCCCTTGGTGTCGTTGAAGGTGTCTTTGAGTCTAAAGAGAATATAGGGATTGGAATCTGACAGATGGGCTTATACTGGTTGTATGGACTTGGACTGGGCTGGGGTCAGATGCTTTTACAATGTTCTATCACATACTTATGGATTTGTCTCTCTTATCCACCTGGATTAACACAATGATGTTTACAATAGTATGTGTTTGGGCCTCCTCTTTTCACTGATAACCTTTCTGAAAACTACAATACTTTTACCTCTAAACTCCAGTACTTTCATCTATTTTCAGTGATTATAGAATTAATTCCTTCATATATATATATATATATATATATATATAATGACGGAGAGTATTTGTGCTTATCATAAAAGACAGAATACTCACATTGTATATATAGGAAAGATAAGATTGATATTTCCTAGTTATATTAGATACATATAGTACATTCTCAGTCATGTGTGGATATATAAATATAAGGAAATATTTAATTCTTCCTAATGTTTCCAGTTTCTCCTAGAGTATGATTTTGTAATATTATTGGAATAGATTAACACATGTTTGAAGCATTCAGTGATGTTTCTTATCTGTATGCACGTGACTGTTTTATTTTATGCCAAAAATGAACATGTTCACACATGAGTATTTGTCTTTCTGATCTTCATAATCCCTCCCTCTTGACCCTCGGACTTGTCCTGCACAGGTGACCATTAAGTGTTCACACCTTTAACATTATAAAAAATGTCTGTGGCTAATGCAGTCTGAGAATATATGTATAATCCTCTATTGCTGAATTCATTTCGAATCATAGTAACAGTATAACTGGTCCTTATTCTTTTGGGGGTGTAAATCTATCCAGAAGTCAACTACTACCAAGAGTGGGAAGAGAAATGGCAGGGCATAAGGTGGATTGGAACTGAGATTTCACAACTCATTCTAAAGGCAATTTGACCACATTGGAGGAGGGGGTGTATGAGTGGGGATGTTTGAAGGTTGATAATGGTAATGATTACACAATTCCCCTTGAGATGTTTGATCTCAGGACTTGCATGCAATGGAAATGAAAGGATTTTCCTATTAAACAATTTATTTTGCATATGTTCGATTGTGTATTAATGGTTTTTAGGTGCATGAAAGTCAAGATCGATAACCCATCAGACACAGTAGCAGGAGTAATGGGAAGAGGTTATGGGAAGAGAGCAGGGAATGGGCTGTGGTTGGGGGTAGATATGGATCCCATAGTATTGACGATTGTATAATCCCACTGGATGGGTTTGAGCAAACAAGTTGTATGTGAATGGATGGAAATTGTTGGGCATGATATTGGGAATCCAATTTACACAGAAAGAGGATTAAGGTTTCCTGTATTCTATGGGGTGTTATGGAGGGGACAATTCAGAGGACTTAGCAAAGAGTTCAAGAGGAAAGAATATTTTTTGAAATGGACTGTGGTCGCAAAGTTTTTTTTTGCTGTTGCATCATTGCCATGGTGGGAGTAGGAAGCCCAGTCTTGCTCCTGGATTTGAACTGTTAACCCTGCGGGCCACAGTCCTGCACACAACCACGAGGCCACCAGGGCTCAGCCTGTGGTGGCAATTTTACAACACTACTTGATGTGATTGAATTCAACTTGATGAGATTGACACTTGTTGAGTTTCCCCTTGCAAAAAAATGAAGAAAAACAACAACACACTAAAGTACTTTTCAAAAATTAAATATAAAAAGTTACATAGAAGCCATTAAAAAAGACAGCTAGGCTGAGCCCTGGTGTCATAGTGGTTGAGTGCAAGACTGGGGCCCAGGGGCTTGATGGTTCAAATCCAGCAGCAGCTCTCCAGGAGCAAGGCTGGGTAGCTCCCACGACCACCAGAGGGGAGTGATGCCCAAAAAACAAAAACAACAAGCAAACAAACAAACAAACAAAAAAGACAGCCAAAATTCTCAAATGGAATGGAAGGTAACATCATAGTAAACAGCGAAAAGCCTGGAAATAGCAAGAATTTCATTCTGCTTTCCACAAACTGAGCCCAAGGAAATTAGAAGAGTTTAAAGGCATATTCATAAGGGCAATATGCTGTCCAAAATCTCTTTATATGTTGAAGGTTACTTTGAGGATAGATGTGGGCCTGAGCTAAACCATGGTATTTTCAGTTAGTCTCTTATGTAGTGTGATATTTCCAGAATCAGCTGTCAATTTGAGACTTCAGAGTGATTGGGTGGAATTTAGCTTGTTACTCTGGTTGCAGCTTGATGACCACATTTGAAGGCATTTAGGAGATAAATAGCTCACTGTAGACAGGACACACGCTCACTATGTGTGTGGCTTGCTTGCTGACAATACACATGGAGCCAAACTAGAGGCTTGGAGCTGAAGGAGCCACATTGAGACTTATGTCAGTACAAAAATCACTGAAGCCAAAAGACGTTCTACCCACTGGATTTTGATCTCCCTGAATTTGGAATCATTGCATGGCTGTATGATCCAAAAGGAATTTGGGAATTAGTATCCACATACTAGCTAATGTCAGACTTCTGGATTACCTGGATTGGGACTTTTTTCAATATTCAACTGCAATTGAGTATAAAGTTATTTTTTACACCAACATGAGTCTGCTCAGATATGTGTCCCTCTCAAGTCATCCCTGAAAAACGTACATATGTTAAACTTGGCCCATGTCTGAAGGCCAAAGATGAATTGATGCTAAAGAGGAATATTGAAAATATCATGGATAGGGCAAAAGGGTCAACACAATATTTTTGTGGAACAATCACAAGCAGAATTCTTTCTAGATATATGTAGACTGAGACTTGTCTCAAGTTTGAGTTCAGAACAGGACAGTACCTGGGAGTATTATCATGCTTGTTCATGAAGTGGGACAGGGAAAATAGGAAAGACCTCAGAAATATGGATGAAACAATGGGCTGAATCACAGGAAAAAGTACACAGTTGTTGAAGAATCAGGCAACGTTACCCTCTGATATTTGTGGGTATTCATGCTGTAAGTCAAAACCAACTGGATAATTTCTAATAAGAATGTCTCTAAGACTGTCAGCATAAGAATTATTTTATTCATAAATGTGGTGATAAATGGCAACACAAGTGCACATGTGCTGTCAAGCATAGCAGAAGAAATTCAGTTTGGTGGAATAAAAGTGCGCCCTCTTTCCTCACTCTTTCAGTTATCACACATACTCCACTCACATGTCTACCACAGAGGTCTAAGGATGTCCTTTGTGATGTGTACGAGGCAGCTGGACCTGCCCATCCTTCTTCCCCACACCCTGCACCACAGAGATGTCTGGGTGTGGTGTGATTCTTGATATCACTAAGACCCCAGGAAACCATTGACTGGTCAGAGCCCTGCTGACCAATCAGAATTGAGAGGTGGGGCTCCCCATTACCTGTTGGGTATATATAGGGGCTTCCGGAAATGTGGCATATACAAGGTTGGATAGCTGTTGCTGAAGATGCCCAAGCTAGCAAGAAGGAGAAGAATTACCACCAAATCCAGAGGTTTTGGAGTGGTTAGCAGACCCTACCCATGCTCCTGCTCTCCTTCCCTACTGATCCCTCCCTAAGATGTTTTCCTTGTCCTTGCCAGGGACACTCCACCCAGCCTAGGCCAAACCTCTTCTCATGAGCGCCCTTTCCCAGCCAGCCCCAGGATCCACTTCTGCTGAAACCATGCCTGGTACTCATTCTGCTGCCTTTTCTGATGTTTAAGACAGGTACAAAGAGATCCCAACTACAGTATGTAATAAGCAAAGCCCCTCCAGAGACTTCAGTCCACCACAAGAACCCTCTGGAATCAGAAGAGTCACCAATTTGTCAGGGTTATGAAGACACAGTTGACCATGGTGTTTCAGGCAAGGGCCCCAAGATTCCAAAAAACATCAAAAAATTTCAGTCAGAACTAGCAGATACTGATGAAATTGGAGTCATGAAGAGTTTGCCTATTTTGGAGGCCTCTGGAAATCATTCTCAAATGGAACCCCTGCATGATGATTCAAATAAAAAGATGTGCATGAACTGTTTATGGATATGTGTGTGTGTGTTCTCTGATGCTGGAGACGGGAGTGGTTGGGTAGACGTGAGAAGGGGCGAAAGGGAGAGAAGTGGTCAGTGTTTAAACAGGGCCAGAGGTTTGGGGGCCAGATTAGATTTTCCCTGTTTCTATACTCTGTGTAAAAGAAATGAGAACTGAGTCAATATGGAAGACATGTTTCATCATCAGCTTTAACACAGGGAGCAGGAGAAACGGCAGTTACTTTTTCTATTTGGTGAAAATATTTTTCCAGAAAATATGGTGAGAATGGGGTTCCAGTGTGATATTTATAATGTAAAAGGTTTCCCAAGGGAGTGTCGCCAGGTCTGAGATCTGAGGTATTTATGTCCTCATCCTATGTTATACACAACTAAGGGGCTTAGAAGGTCCAGGAAACCTACTCCAGCCTAACTCATCGTGGTGGTTGGTGGTCACAAAAACTTCCCAGTAAACAACCCCCAGCCCCCACCCCAACACACCCTGATAAAGTTGGTGAAGAAAGGGGACTGCTGTCCTGAAATTCTTGAAATTAGTGTGTCTGCCTGCAATCAGGCAAGTGATGAATCATTGTCTACACAGAGTTGAAACAAGAACAAAAGCCTATAACAGCTAATTTGGGTTATTAATATCACCTCTAAACTCCATTAGGTGTTCAAATCTCTAACATGCTATGAAATGGTGACTAGTGAGGTCTGAAAGTGCAAATACAATCCACTACTGATGAATCAGTATCAAATTTAGTGAGAGGGTATAAATAATCCATAGGATTTAGGGCTGTGTAAATATGGAAGATGCCAACTACTGCCACTTTCTTTCCCACAATTTCTAACTGTCCACATTTGTTGGTTATTACCAAAGGCTTAGAACAGAGCACTAGCATGGATGCTCATAATTTCAGGTCATGGAGTGTAGGGATGGATCCTAGACAGTCACTATGGAGAGAGTCTCTGAAATCTCTCTGTGAGCATAGCTTTCTCCTGAGAATTCTGAAAAATCAGGCCATAGTTCCACTTTGAAAGTTATGCTTCCTTCCCTGAAAGCTTCTTTGCTGACAAACGACTCACTCTCCGGGAGACAATCAGCTGATGAGACACATGGCAGCATGCTGACACACCCTGGGCCCTGACAACTGGAGGAGCCGGAGACCTCTGACATCTCTGAGATGCTTCTACCGCCACTGGATAATCCAGACCCTGCACCTACTGGCTTGTGATGGTCCTGGTCTCATTGCATGTCCTCTGTGAGTCTCAAGAGGACTTAGGGATTTGTATACGACAGGCGGGCTAATACTAGATTTATGCACTTGAACTGGACTGAGTTGGGATGTTTTCACAATGTTCCATCACATGCTTAAGAATATGTTTACCTTGTCTACCCAGATTAACTAAATGATGTTTAAAAAAGTATGTGTTTAGTCGCCAGCTTGTCACTGATAACTATTTTGATAACCACAAATATCCCACTTAAAATCCATTATTTTCTTTATTTTTGGAGGGGCATAAATCCATTATTTTCATCTCTTTTCTGTGATTATAGAATTCTCCTATATATATCTATATATATATGATAGAGATTATTTTTGCCTACCATATAAACAGAAAACTCATGGTGTATACATGGGAGAAATAAGGTGAATATTTAGTCACTATATTAGATTATTAGATATGTATTGTATGCACTCATTCATGTGTCCATATATAAATGTTAAGGAAGTAATTCATTCTTTCCAAGTTCTCCAGTTGTTACAATAGTATTCTTTTGTATGTTTTCTTTTTTTGTTTGTTTCTTTTTGTTTTTTTGGGGGGCATCACTGCCCTCTGTTGGTCGTGGGATCTAACCCAGCGCTGCTCCTGAGATCCGCTACTGGATTTAAACTGCCAAGTCCACGGGCCACAATCCCACACTCAACCACTTACGCCACTGGGGCTCAGCCCAATTTTGTATTTTTTCAACTATCGTCATGCATATTATTGCAATAGTGTAAGGAAATGTTTGAAGCATACAGTGATGTTTCTCACCTATATGCACATGGCAATCTATAATTATGCCTCAAAGAATGAACATACTAAAACCCATGGGTGTGTCTTTGTGCTCCTCCTCATAATTCATCCCTGCTGTCCCTCAAACTTTTCCAGCCCAGGTGACCATTAAGTGTTCACTCATTTAGCTCTCTAACAAAGGTTGGTGGCTAGTGAGGTCTGAAAATATTCATACAATCCACTATTGATGAATCAATTCCAAAGCATAGCAACAGATTATAACTGCTCCATAAGCTTTTGGGGGGGTGTATAATTGTTTGGAAACTCACTACAAATAAGGTTGTGACAAGACAGGGTCGGGGGAAGGAGGTTTAGAACTCAGATTGTACAACTCATTCTGAAGGCAATTTGACGACGGAGGGTGGAGATGAGGATTTTTGAAAATTGATATGTTAATGATTGTGCAATTCACCTTCAGATGTTTGAACTCATTAATTGTGTGCTTGGAAAAGATGTGGAAATGAAAGTGTTTTACCCATTAGACCAGTTATATTAGCATGTGTACATTTTCATATTTATGATCTCTCTGTGTATGAAAGACAAGATAGATAACCCATCAGACACAGTAGCAGGAGTCCTTGAGGTTATGGGAAGAGTTAATGGCATGTGGTGGTGTTATAGGTAGGGTCAGTGCACAGCCCATATCATTTATGACTATATAAGCCCACTGGATGGGATTGAACAACCAAATTGTATGTGAATGGATAGATAGTACTGGGTATGATATGGGAAAAGCCAATTTAAACATAAAGAGAAATAAGGTTTCCTGTGGTGTGTGTGTGGGGGGGGGAGGCAGTGGATAAATGGGAGCACTCATCAAGTATATCAAGATGAAAGAACATGTTTTGAAATGAACTATGGTGGCAATTTTACAACACTCCCTGAGGTGATTGGATTAAACTTGAGGAGATTGACACTTGATGAGTATGAGCTCCCAAAAATTCAGAAAAACAGCAGCACAATAAAATCCTTTAAAAAATAAAATAGATAAATGTAGGTAAAAAACATTGATAAAAGAAGACAGTCAAAAC
>PVJH01032043.1:0-23099 GCA_004026705.1 Nesogale talazaci
AGAAAATGATACAATGCTCATAAGATTATCATCATACTGCATATTGATTGGAGTCTTGGTGATACAGTGGCTAAGGGTTTAAAGACTAACCAAGTTGGTGGTTAAACCTACCTGAGAGATCTGTGCAAGAAAGACCAGGTGATTTTCTCCCATTAAAGTTACAGTCTAGAAAACCAGATCTGGCAGTCCAAATCTTTGATATGGAGTTGATATGAGCCAAAACTGACTCATGGACTCTCAATAACAATAATAGCATGATAAACATTCTTGTTCCTATGCTGCCTGTAGAAAGATCTTGGTTTAAAGTAAGGAGGCATTTGAGAGAAATAAATTGGGCTTACAATGGAAATGTGCAAAAGCAATAGGCAAAATCAAGTGGAAGACAAAAATCAATCATGCTTAAAGATTAATGGAAAGTGACTATCCAGCTAGTAACATAAAGCAGCAATCTTTTTCATTCTTTAACAGAGGACGCTGTTTTTTGCAGTCATTAAGATATCCAGGAAACATCTAAAATTAAGCTTTGGATGAAAATTAGACCTGTGACCATGTGGTATGAATGAAGCATTATCATCTTAAAAGAGTTGAAAAACAGGGTAAGAAAAAAAGAGATAGGGAGAGAAAGAAGCAATTTTCATCAGTGTCTACAGTCAGCTAGAAGGATATTCAAAATCACATTTCAGATGAAGTATGAGCAGGAGCAATACATTCACCTGGTGCTCACAATTCCCAGGGAAAGTTAATTAGCCACTTGGGGACGCAGTTACATTTTCTGTACTGTGGGAAAAGGGCAAAAGTTGGAATCACTTCTACCAGCAATGAGATTAGTTTATACATTGGTTTCAAGCCCTAGTTTTCCACACAAGTGAAAAATGAAAGCAGAAACATATGTGTGCTGAAGTTGCACCTGATTCACTCCTCACTTTAACAAGGACATCTAGAATGGTGATCAGGTCTTCTGTGTTACAGAAAACCTCACTCCATCTTTCCCTTGAGAGTTCATCAAAGGGCTCATCAATATTTTGTGTAAGAGCACAGTGGTCCTGTTTATCAAAATCCTCAAGGAAATATATGTGCGTGCTGTCCTCCTCCCAAATATCCCTGGGAGAGTCACCTACACCTTGCATCATTTAGTTATTTCAAGCCTGCCTCAACTGAGCACATGTGCATTGTTGTAGTTTCAGAACACTCTAGAGAGGGAATTTCACTTCTATTGTACAAAAACATTTCTTTTAATTGGAGCCCTTAAAGGAAAACAAACATCATATGTATCTAAAGTAATCAACCTTTCTTTCCAAGCTTGTTCAAAATCTTTGTTAACTTGTGCAGACATAATCGCATGCAACTGTTTTGTCTTCAGAAGCATGGCATAGCTAGCTCCTACACCATCAAGATGAAGCAGACTCCATTTTTAGAAAATCACATTACGATATAAAGTAAAGTTTCAGCCCAATAGCCACAGGTGCAAGAGGCAGTTTATCTGCAATTCTCAGTCACACTCTCTTTCATTATGGACTATTCCTGTCAGTGTGATATATAATGAATGCATTGGGCTTTGTGCACTTTCAGAAGTTTCAGCCAGTGTCTGCATGCCCTTCCCTCAGTGTTCCTCAGAGCAGGAGAGCCTCAGGGAGGGGTGGAAGAAATTGGAAAATATAAATAACAAATCAAAAATTACAATTGATTGGATAAACAATTTCCCTTAGTCTGTTTCTTAATAGGTGATCGATTTTGTGATCAATATTCATTATTTCCCAGAACATACCAAACTGCTTATTGAACAAATGAATAGCTGAAACTACAGTGACATAGAATCAAGAAGGTGAACCAATTTCTTTAATAACATGGGTTGAACAGACTGTCTCATCTTACCTGGTTGTTCCACATCAACGCACTCTTCAGCATAGCCCTCGGAAAAAGGCTGAAGCTCAGGAAAACAGGGGAGGTAATTCATTACTCATTAGAAGAAAGGGGTTATGGGAGAGTGTGTTTATAAGTGTGAGGGCCGAGTTTCAGCCTCTGTTGATTGTCTTTTGTTTCAACAAGTTTTTCTCTAGAGGCATTGAATTTTGAAATGGGTGAACTCTGTGGATATATAGTGTATTGCAAAACCATGAGCATATTTGTGTTCAAGAAATATCTGTTTGTGTGTGTGTGTGTGTGTGTGTATATATATATATATATATATATATATATAGAGAGAGAGAGAGAGAGAGAGAGAAGCTGACTAATAGATATCTTTGGTGAAATCATGACCGTTAAATTAACTACATGGTCATTAACATTGATAGATATACATGCTCACAGGTTCCATGATAACACCAACCTTCTCTCTAAAAAAAGTCCCCTAAACCAAAAAGGCCCCTGCCACCATGCCCTATCGAACATATGGTAACCATGTAAACAGAAAAGAGCTTCCCCATAGGATTTCCAAAGTTGTGAATATTTACAGATGTGGATTTCCATATCTCTCTCCAACTTAGGGTCTGGTGGGTTGGAACCTTCTGCTAGCAGGCAAATATTTCAATCACTATGCCTCCAAAGCTCCTTGTGCTTCCCGATAGCCTTCAAAATTTTGGTTTTATTCAATTAATTCTGATAGATTGGTGAGTGCATCTGAATATTTTCTACTCTGTGATTGCACTCACCATCTTAAAAATAACATGGCAATCAAGGCATTTTCAAATGACTATCTCCTCTCTGCATTTTAGTGGTTTCCAGTGGTCTCCATGCTATTGCACTAGAAGCTAGTGTTAGCACTAACTTCACAAAATTGGTAACACTAACGTGTGAATAAGTCCAATTTTTAGCCAAAGTCGTCAGCAGGGATCCGAGCCTGCTGACAATGGGCAGAGCTCCAGATGCCATGGTATAATTCCCTTTCCCTTCTTAGGAGGAGGAAAGAGAGGAGCTTCAGCAGCTTGTTAACTCCCTTTTGGACTCTCTGTTTCTCATCTCTCATCTCATAGTCCCGGAGTGTCTATAACAAATGCTTAATTACCCAGCTTTATGAGAAATGTGGACTGATCAATTATGAAAGCAACAAATGATTAACTGGTTTCTTTCTTTTTTTTTTAACCACATCACTTGCTTAAAGTCAGTCATCCAAGGCTTATCCAAATTACTTAGGAAAATCTCATTAAATCAGGCTCCCCTAATTAGGAATTAGATAATTCTGACAGGAGCAAAGCTAAAGTTTACCTTTGTACTGTCTGTAAAAATTTTTTTTTTGCTAAGCAAAGGAATAATGTAAACAAGACTTAATGATTTTCTAAATCTAAAATTCTGAGATATAGTGAACATTCTCTGAAGGATCATGACTGCAAGTATCTTGTCAACCTTGAAGTTAATTCCAAGGTATTCTGAAAACCCCACCTAAAGAAATAGTCAAACCTTTTGTTGTAAAACATTCTTATCTATGTCTAAAGAGGACTCTGTAAAGACTTTTCTAGGAAATATAATGAGATCGTAGCAATTACTTTAAAGCAATTTTATATATGGATATGAATACCCATACATTATATAGGAAGACATATATCTCACTGTCATCAAGTCAGTGCTGTCTCCTCCTGACTCCTAATGACCATAGTGTGGGTTTCCAAGTCCGTAACTGCTGTGAGAGCACATAATTCAAGCTTTCTCCATAGGCTGCCAGTGGTTTTGAACTGCCAACCCTGAGGATCACAGTCCACCACATAATCATGACACCGCCAGGGCTCTGACATACTTGCATGTACATCACACATACATATTCATTGACTTCGAGTAGATTCCAGCTTACAGCATATGTACACACACTCTCCAAACACACACAAATGTCTTATTTATGTGAAATCATTGAGAATTCATACAATCGAAAACCCTAGAAAGTCAAGATTTTGACTTCAAGGGAGAGTACTTACTGATCTGAATGGAAGAAGTGGAGAAACGTCACAGTGGTTAAACATCTGAGCAAAGGCTGAGCCTTCTTCTGGCTCTCTCTCAGCTAGGTTACTTAATGCTTTGGAGCCTCAGCTTTCATCTCTATAAAATGAGGTCATAATGGTAAGTCTTCACAATCTTGACTTGAAATTTTAATGAGTGATTACCTTTTAAAGACCCTTAGATTAATATTTGGCCCATAGTAAATATTCAAGCTATTAGATTTATTTAAACCTTTTTGGTAGAATATAGGAAAAATATCTTGCAGAATGCTCTCCTTTATCAGACTGAGTGCACTGAGCCTACTTTAACCCATTGTTATTTATTCAAAATCACCATCAGGAAAATAATTGTATTATGCCTCAGGGAACCACTTTTTCACTTATTAAATCACATTAAATTATCATACATGTTGGCCTTTAATAGTTCTTCATCTCTGTCTTTTCATTGATTCTCATTATCTGCTCTCAGTATGTCCCTGGAGTTTCTGTTAAAGTGCCTTATTTTACAAACAATGGTCCGAAAGAAGCTCTGTGAGTAATCCCACATTCACCTATGAATGATATTACATGTGCTTTCTGCCAGCTCTTTTCTGCACTGCCCGTAAGACCTTCTGAATCCTGGAGTCTTGCCTCGGTGGCTGAAAATGCCAGCAGGCTGGTTCTAAGTGCAGGGTTACTGTATTCAAAAGCTCTAGATGTCTACTTACTTAAAGTTTTATAATTGGGAATGTTCAACAAAACTGGCCAACTCCCAAATAGTATCATTTTATGAAGTGGATTTCTATGAGTCATGGGCTCCTTTTAATTGGTAGAATTAAATTGGCCCCAATCATAGTTACTTATTTGGATTCTGTACCGGGAAGTGACTTAGTAATACACTGTTTTCAGTTTTGCTTCTCCACCCACTTTCCCCTATGAGTTACATCAACCTGTGAAAAGTGTTCAAGTCTGAGACTTTTTTCCTGGTGGAATTTTCCCTCAGTTTTTCATCAACTATTCTGAAGTCTCTGAAATAAGACTCACATCAGAAAAATGAGATATGGAAAACTGTTAACAGCAAGTCTCCAAGCAAGGTGAGCATGTTCCTCTAATAAGTTTTCATCCGTCAGCATCAGATTCAATACTAATGGAGTACAGACTTTATCTTACATGAACCACATAGAGAAGGTTGGGAGTTTGGGGTTGTTTTTTTTCCATCTCATGGGGTGAAACATAAGCTGATATGGCATTCAGAATTTATAGAAAATAGATATCCTTTTTATTTAGCAAGAGAGTACATGTCTTCCACAGAGAAGAACAAATTGATGTTGAAAGATATACATACTTTAAAATGTTGCAAAATGCTCATCTTATTCTCTCCATATCCAGTATAAAGGAGCTATGATCTCATTATTTTACCCAAGGTCTTCATTTGTGACGTCGAATACCACAGAGATGAGAATGATGGGCAGTAACGTCTTGTGTCTGATGGTAACGTTTCAGCAGAGGCTGTGTGAGGGAGATCAGCAGGACACATGAAGTGGTGTAGCACTGCCCCAGAAATTCAAATCACCCAGCCAGTGGCTAAAATAAGTTCCCCTGTTATTGCTGCCAGCTGCCCAAATGGAACAAGAAGGTGAGAACCACCAATCCCAGTAGTTTTCATGGAAGTATTTATAGTCTTTGAAAATATTGGTTTTGCTACTGACCTGGCGTGGAGTATTATTGTCATAAACTGGAACAGCCATCTCAATCACCTCCACTGGAAAATGGCAGAGCCCAGAAAAGCCATTTAAACATTTGGATTTCAGACCTCAGAATGAAGGCTCAACTTAATATATAATCAAAAGAATGGCAACCAACCATCCATGGCATGATGCCACCCAGGGGGGGTCCCACCACCTGTGCGTTCATGAAACACCCTGGCCACGACCGGGGAGTATTTTCACTTCAGTCTGAGACGTGGATGTGATTTAGACTGTCACCACTCCTTCTGCTGGACCAGGCACATAGCTGCACTCCCTCTGCACTGGAGGGAGAGCTTAGCTACAGGGCCCCTTCCACCTACTGCTTTCTGGGGAGGATTCTGAATCCTCACCAAGGCAGAAAGAAGCAGCCTCAAAATCCCAGAATCGGTTCCCCTACGTTTGCCCTTGTACATGGTATCTTTTCCATCTCTCTTTGAATCTCAAGAATCACATGCCACTACCCAGGGCTACTGGTCTGATTTTTTTTTAATTGAATTCATTCACACTGGGTGATTTCTAATGTTTCCAGGTCTTTTCACCATCCAAGGAGACTTGCAATAAGACAGAGATCGATATTTTTAAATCAGCCTTTAATCTGGCTTGTCAAAGTAAGACCACAGAGGAGGGGAAAGCTCGGCTGCTGTAGAGCTGAATGCCAACTCCCAGTGACTGCCTAGGACAGGGTAGAACTCTCCAGTGGTGTTGCGGAAGCTGCAGATCTTCTAAGGAAGCGACTGCTACGTCTTCCTCCCACACAGCAGCTGGTGGGTTTGAATGACTGGCTTTTCCATTAGCAACCAAGCACTCCATCATGATGCCACCGAGGTAGAGAAGGAACATATGAATACTCTGGTTTGTGTCTTTTTATGCAAACTTTTAAGACATTGCTAATATTTATAAGCCCTCATGACAGTATGATTATGAGCTCAGCTGCAGAGAAAAAAACCAGTCTTCAAACTCAGCAGCAGGCCATTCAGTGAGAGAACAAACCTGGCAGTCTGCTCCCACAAAGATTATGACCTAGATTAATGTCCTAGGGGTAGTTCCCCGTGCAACGGGGTTTTGATGGGTTGGAATTAATTTAGTGGCACACAACACTTTTTAATACACCTTGACTCTCATACCCTCACTCAGTTCCTGTGTCTAAAGCTTTCAGAAGTCACAAGTTAGAGGAAGCTATTGTAGCTGAATCCACCCTAAATTCAAGATTCATCAGCACACAGGAGAAGGAAGCACTGCTGGCCCTGTCCCATCGATGGTAGCGTGTAGAAAAGACCCTTGTGACCCATAAAGCATGTGACAAGTAGATCGCCCATTGCCTAAACTATTTTAGTCTGGAAGCTCTGCTGAGACATGTGCAGCGGCACAACAAACATACAAGATGGGTGGTGACAACCCAGGAGGTACATTCATTGAAAATATCCCTCATGGAATGTGAAACGTCTCCCACTGAACAACCAACAGCCCCCAGAAGGGTAGCATGCTTCGTAAAGTGGAGGGACAGCGAAGGCAGGAAATCCCCCGGGGAAAGAGTCTGGCACCATGGTTGCAACAGTGGGCGCAGACCTGGGGACAACTGGGAGGATGACGCCGCAATGTGCAGGGTCATTCTGTTGTGCAGGAGGTTGCTCGGGGCCAACAAAATGAAACTGCCCACGGGGAGCAAGCCTCTTCGAGGTTATTGTGACGGAATCCAGCTGGTTTAATATTAACTAAATAGACGTGTGTACCATCTACTACCAAGTCCATCACAGTGGATGAGAAGGTTTTCAAATGTATGATCAAAACAAAACAAAGCTTTTGTTCACATAAAAGTGCTACGGAAGCTATTATAGCAAATGCGACGAATCTGCAAATGTCAACGTCCTAACAGGATTCACTGCAAGGAGGAAAGCCACAAAACCTTTATGATACAATAAAATGCTTACAAGTCTCTGGAGTGATAGAATGGGTCCATGAAAAAAAAAATCAGATTATCTCATGAACCAGGACTGGAAAATCTGGTGAAACTTAAATAAAAGTTTGTATTTTTCTTTTACAGAAAGACAAAGGGTGCAAATATTTCTGGTTTATTGTTGAAGAATATATACTTTACGTGGTCCTTTAAGGTAAAGCTGATGTTTCAACCCTGGATGAGAAATACTCTATTTAGAAATCAATAGCCACAATGAAGTCTTTTTGTATTCATTTCCTAGGGTTAACATAGCAAGTACCATAAACCAGGTTATGTAGAATGGCAAGGTTATTTTCCCACAGTTCTGGAAGCATGGTGTCTGGATTCCAGGTGTTTGCAGGGGCCTGCTCCCTCTAAAGCCTCTGAGAAAGAATCCTTTTTTGCTTTTCCTCAATCTCCTGGGGACTCCCAGCGGTCCTTGGCTTTCCTTGGCTTGACACTGCATCGCCCTAATCTCTTCTTCCATCTTCGTGTGACCAACTTTCTGGATCTCTCCACATTTATTCTCCTCTTTCTCTGAAAACACTAGTCATCGGTTTTAGGACCCATTCTAATTCAGCATGATCATCTTCTCATACCTAATTGCATCCACAGAGACATTTCCGGAGAAGGTCCCTTTCTGAGGTTCAGAATAAATCAGATTGTTTGGGGTGGGCTGAAGAGAGTGGATTATGGGGAGGAAATTTTCCCACTATACTTGGACTACAAGAAGAACACTTCAAAGTGGTAGGGAGAGTCATTTTCACCATGAAGTAATTTTCATTCTAAAAATTGTGATAAAATACTCCTATGGTTTTACACTACTTAACAACTTGAAGAACTTATAACTTTAGCAAATGGAAACTTTTGGAGAAATTCAAATCTTTGTTAAAAATGTAAGAATGTATGCCTTCTTAAAAAAATCATGTGGGGACACACCTGACTTCCTCTGGCTACACAAAGGGAAGGAGTAACCAACCCTCCACTCCTACTGAGGGCCAGTTGTCACAAGGAAGAGGTCAGATACATTTCCAGCTGCCATCCTCCTTGACCCTGTACAGACACCAACCTCGCCCACCAGGACACTTTCATACCCTGTCGTGTTCAGCAATCTGTTGTAATGGCCATCCAGAAGTTGCAGACAATACTCATGCCTAGGAATAGGTATTAATTAGGGAAACTCACAGTTTTTAAACTGTTATGGATATCTTTTTTTGTGTCTGAAATCCTCTTCTCAGCTATGCTGACAAGCATCAATCTTTCCCTGCTGCTCAGCCATCCAGTCATGTGGTCCTACAGGTTTCACCTTGTTTGGTGGGCTGGGAAGTCAAATACTCTACCTCAACCTCGGTGCTGCTCCTCTTCTCTGTCTCATAATCTCAGTGTTGCAGCCTCTGGTCCCTCTGCTGTCTCTGCCCTTTCAGACTGGGATCTCCTATGTGCTCCATGGGTGGCACCTCCTTCTTCGTGGTCACAGGAATCTCTCTCCCGGCTTCTGAGATGGCTCACTTACATATCCAGTGGAATGGCAAAAATGAGCCACCCTATCTACTCACGTTTCATAAACCTCTTACATGGTCCCATCTAATCATTTGATGGAAGGGACAAAAATCATACATAGTTAATTTTGATTCGCCACACCTTCCAATTTGTTTGTGTGTTCATCTGAGTTGATTAAGGAAACAAATTCACAGACACACATATGTATGGGAGAGAAAGTTTTGTTCAAAAACATTTGCATATTAAAAAAACATCCCAGTCCAGATCAAGTCTCTAGGTGCAATATTAGCCCATATGTTCAATACCAGCCTATAAATTTCTCTTCAGGTTCACACAACCCATGAAACGACAAAGAATGCAAGAAGATCACACATCAGTAGAAGGAAAGTCTTGTGGATCCAGTGGCAGTAGAAGCATCTTACTGCTGGCATGGGTCTCCAGATCCAGCATGGCTCCAGGCAGCTTATCAACAGGAAAGTATCACAGGGAGATGAAGCAGTGAGAGTCACAGGGTATGTCTGCAGCCTCCAGTGAGCCATTTATCTCCATCTTGCCTCTAATGATGTCATCAAATTGCAACCTGATTAAATGGCTAGACTCCACCTCTTTGCAAGTTGACAGAAGATTTCGTAACTACCACAGGCTACCCCTTGTCAACTTGACACTTTTATACAAAACTTTAGTTATATATAATTTAAACAAAACAATTGCAAAATCATAACTGTACCTAACAAGATAAAACTAAAATGCATGTAATTCAATACATGCCAAGTCTCATTTAAACATAATATCCTATAAATGAAAAAATTAAAAATGCTCTATACTTATGTGAGCACCTATACCATGATCCTATAATCCTGTGAATATATTCCCCCACCTCTGAAAGTTTGTAAGCCAGACACTTTGTGCCTTTATTCACCAATTTGGGAATTGAATGTCTATACTGCCCACTTACATCAACTCATTGCTCTGAGGATAAAATCATATTCATTGAGGTGAAGAATATTCATTCCAGTAGGAACCTTGTGAGTCTACATCCATTAGCAAAGTCAAATAAGGACAGACCATCCATAAATTCAGCAACAATATACACCAGTTCGCAAGTTAAAAAAATCTCTTCATCTGGTCAGGTTCTTGTCAATTAAAGTGGCTGCCTCACTTAGCATCACAAGGGTTACCCTTGGTTGTCTTGCCTTTCAAACTCATGGCCCCATCACAAATTCTCAATAATTCCAGACCCTTTGGTCTAGATAATTCCATAGGCTCAGGTTCCATACAACTCTATATTCTTTGGACCAGTCAACCCATTCTCATCTTCTCCTATACTACTTGTAAACCAGATCCATAGGTGTCACTGACCAGACTCAACCTATCTCTTTTATTGCTGAATTTCTTCCACTTTCACTGAACAAGTGGATCTGGGTGGTTACCTAGCAAGTATGTTAGCCTGCCCCCAGGCTCCCTTTAATGTTCAGTCCTGAAGAGTAGTTTTCTTCATGTTTCCAGATTTTTTTTCAGCTTCTGACAGACCACTAGTTCAAAACTTAAAAATACAAAGAGTTCCTTTTTTTTAAGTCTGTTATAAGCCCCCTAGCAAGTCTTTTCATCTTTAAATATCCTGAGCACTGAAAATCATGGGTAGGGCTTATATTTTCAGAGGTGTCTTTGCAGGCATGTCCTAAACCTATTGAATAATTCAATTTTAATGGCTGAAGACAAGTGGGCTTATAAACTCTCTATCTCATATTTGCCAATCATTTCTATCAATCATTATACCAATAACAGTAAGCAGAAGAAATAAATATAAACAAAGTAGAATCAGATCCTACACTCAATTCTTAAAACAGTCAAGTTCAATCCTTATTTAATGTATCTTAAACCTTATCTAAACTATTCAATGATAGGAAGCATGCACTTAGACCTCTGACTGCCTCAAGCCAGAGCAGGACTTCTGTCAGCCATTTTTATCTCAGTCAGCCATTTTAACTAGGCATCATGGTCTTAGAGAAGTTAAAGAGGTGATTTCTACCTCTGAGCTCAAAATATACATTCATTTTAATCATTCCAAGCAGAAAAACCAAAGACAACAACCAAAGAAAATGATCAAAACTTTAACTTCTCATAATCTTTCCAGAAAACAACCCAGTAAACTACACTGCCATATCTGATCTCTGTCTAGCCAAAAAAAGAAAATTACCACAAGACAGAGGTCAAACAAGCATCCACTCTGTCTTCATGATTTGTTTCTCTATTACCCCACCTCCAAGTTACAATAATGCGTGGGTCTGGGTTGACTAAAGCAACAAATTCATAGACACTGTATCAGTCCGGGTAAACTAGAGGAACAAATTTCATAGACACACATATAGATATAAGGAAAAGGTTTATATACAAGAGGAACAGGACACTGAATCCAGTCCAATTCAAAGTCGTTAGTCCGATATTAACCCATAAGCCCGAAACCAGTCTATAAAGTCTCCTTCCAAATCATAAAGTCACAGGTCAGGGGGTGCAGAATTCCGGGGCTGGCAGGGGTCTCAGCATGGCTCCTCACTTCCAGGGCTCAGGGTCCATCAACAGCAGAAGCAACTCATCACTGTTAGAAGTCTCCATGTGGACACCCCAGTTTCAGAGGTCTGGCTCCATCAGAGCAAAGCCATGTGGTCTCTCTGCCGGCTCCTCCAGTTTCTCGGAGGCTGCCATCTCGCCTTGTCCATGATTCATCATCTCTGAGACTAACTCCCAACAACTGGGGAAGATAGCTTCTCATTTTCACGAGGGAAATATCGCAAGATTTCCCAGAAGTCTCAGGAGAAAGCCATGCCCACATAGTAGCCCACATGGGCTACTCAGTGGCTATCTCCAGATTAACAGGTTAGACTCCACCACTACATTTCAATCATAAAATTAACATAAGCACATGACTGCCACAGACACTCATATGGGTGTAAGAGAGAGTTTTATTAAAAGAGCATTTGTATGTTAAGAAAACATCCCACCCATCCAGAAAAAGCCTATAGGTTTGGTTTTAGCCCATATGGCTGATACCAGTCTGTAAATTCCTCTTCCGATTCATGCAACACATGCGATGACATAGAGTGCAGGAAGATCACAAGCCAGTGGGTGGGAAATTGTTTGGATCCAGGGTGGTGAAAGCATCTTAGTGCTGGCGTGGGTCTCCCTGTGGCTCCTTCAGATCCAAGACTTTAGGTGGCATCAGTATGTGGCTTATCAATTGGAATGTATCTCTGTCATGCCTCCACATGAGGTCATCAAGCTGCAACCTGATTAACAGGCTAGACTCTACTCTTTTACAAGTTGACGGGAGAGGATGTAAACACCACAGTTGTAAAGACACCAATTGGCATCAGAGAAAATGTGCATTTTCTTGCCAAGAAGCAATATAAACTTTTATGTACTCTTGAGAGATAGACTCAAAATTGGGTGCCACAAATTAGCAAACATCAGCACCTTCTTAGCATTTATACCTACAAATCTGGACGAGGTATTCTTTTTAGCTACCACAGTCATTAAAACAGAACCTAACAGAAGACCAGGGCACATCGCAAAGTGCTAAACCAAGATGATTAAAAAAAACTTTTGAATTACAACCACTCACAGCAATAAAACTTCTCATTTTTGTGCTGGCAATGTGCTTTAGACATTACTAAATAAAGTATTTTATTTCATTTTTTGCCTCCTTCAGTTAAAATGTTTGCATACGATCTATTATGTATTAAATATATTCATGCAATGGAACATATATAATTTATAAATCAATAAATATGCATATTTGGGGAGTGAGTACTCAAAAATTGTACTGATGTGATTCATAATCTTAGAACTTTTGATCGATGTGATTAGATTATCCTTTATTTCTCTTTCTAGTGCTTTAAGTACCATTCCTCAGGTAGGATTTCAGAGGTTAGTGAACAAATGAAAGCTGTGGATACAGCAAGATCTTCTCTATCACCTCCAGAAGGATTTTCAGAATCCAACTATATGAAAAGAAATCTTCAGCACACGTCTCCCTCAGAGCTTGGATTCAATGATGTGCCCACTCCCCAAAACATATATTGAAGCCCTAAACCCTGGTACCTTTGGAAAATGAGTCTTAGAAGATACTATCAGTTTACATGAGGTTATTCCACAGGACTGTAGGCCCTAATTCAGAATCAGTGATGTCCTTATAAAAGGACAGAGAAAGAAAATGTTCATATGAAGACAAAAGCGAGATGGAGTTATGCTGTAGCTGCAAGTGTAGAAACAGCCATGACAGCCAAATATTAAAGAGAAAAGACTCTGCCCTGAGAGTCTTCCAAAAGAGTCTGGCCCTGCCTGCTCACTGTGTTTAGACCTGTACCCTCAAGAACCAGAAGACAATAAATTTCAGACATTTTAAGGCATCCGTTTTGCTGTACTTTTCTGCAACAGCACAAAGAGACCAGAATCAAGTAAGTGCAGTAGGAGCAGTGGACATAAATGAAAGTTGATGTGTACCAGGGATGGCCTTCAGTCAGAATATGTGACATTTCTATTGTTTCATTTCTGCAAAAGGCCCTTTCATGCATTCCCATAGGCTCTATCCTTGGTGCTGGGGAAGAGGGGTTGCTTTAAAACACATTCCTTCTTGGAAGAAGTGGGTTCCCCTTCATTAAGACAGAGCTCACAAGTGCCCCAACTTAGGAAGGAGGTAATAATGTAGCTGTTCTGTGAGACAGTTACGCAAATTGCATTTGCAACATGCCTTTAAATTGCAGGGAGCAGAAGTGCACCTGTGATTTTAAAATATTCCTTGCCGTGTCCTCTGGATCTGCTCCACCTTCAGCTACAAACATTCTGCCGGCAACTGCTATTCCAGTCACTCTATTTCCTTCCTCAACCCTTCTGTTACTCTGCCCACACATTTCACAGAACTACCAGGAGCCACCAGGCAGGCAGCTGCCACAGAGCGCTCAGCAAGGATGAGAATTTTAACTTTTGAAGGGTACGGTGTCTATTTTCCACATTCAGAATGGGAGCCAATGAGCCATTCTGTCCACCACATGGTGCAGATAATAGGCCAAAGTCTTGTCTTCCCCCCAGTTAATAGAAAGGGCAACTATGTCAAGATCAACTTGGTGGTTCAGAAATGTTTCCTTGAGAACACCCTGGTAAACTCACTCAGTTCTTTAGTACATGTCCCAGGAAAGTACCCAAACTCTGTAGAGTGGGCTTACATGGGAACATGGTATGAGTTCTATGAGACTCATCCTCTCTAGGTCATTCCTGCCTGACTTAAAGAGAATTATTTGCACCAGAGCCTAATTAAAAGCAATGCCAAACAACAATATGCATTGTTTAAGCTTAATGAAATATGTAGAGAAGATATGTGGAGGAATTCCAACCAAATTCAACCAAAATTCAACTAACCAGATTCATTATTATAGTTACCAAAGAAAATTAGAGTAATGTCAACAACAGGATAGGGATGCCTCTAATGGAAGGTGCTGTTTTATAGCTAGGATTAGAGAGCACGGTACATCAATGGCTTTGAGTTTCTTACACATAATGTATAAAGTTTAAAAAAAAAAGAGGGCTTTGCCTTCCCTATGACATAAACTTTGTGTAGGTTATCCCATTTGGTTGTTGTGAACTGTTATTGAACCAGCCCCAACAAATGGCAACTGCACATGCACGGAAAGAAACGCTGCCTGTGCCTACACTGTCTCCATGAATGTCTTCGAACCAACATTTTCACAGGCTGATTTTGTGAAGTATCTCTCCGGACCTTTTCCCTTCTAGTCCCCTTAAGGCTGGGATCACTGTTGAAATGCATTCTGCACCATGGCAGTGTGCAAATCTCTACTGACAGATGAGTGGTCCCATCAAAGTCAGGTCTTGCACACACAAGGCAAGAATTCTACCACCCAAACCACGGATGTCCCTGGTCACCTCATTACACTCAAGGTAAAGAATCTGCACCATAGAACAGACATATGTCAAAACAACTCAGTTACCTACGAGCTGAATGAACTTAGGCAAGATCTGTAACCACTCTAAGCATTCATTTTATTCACTGAAAAAAATCTGCAGAAACAATAGTACCTATCAATAGTTGAAGGAAATTAATATATGCAAGAACTTGGTACAGTACCTAACACACAAGAACTCAATACAGGCTTCAAAAAATCAAACTCATGGCCACTGAATTGATTCGTACTTACAGCAACCCTACTGAACTGAATGGAACGTTCTCCTGCAGAGGGGCTGGTGCTTTCAAACTGCTAAACTTATGGTTAGCAGCCCACTGCTAACCACGACACCACCAGGACTCTTTCCAACACATGCTAGCTAGAATCATTCGCTATTTATTCTTTTCTCAGTTGTCTGCCTAATACCCCCTCCATGCTGGACTGTATTCATTGGGCATCCCTTTTCATTTTCCCTCTCAGAAGCAACCAACTATAGAGATATGAGTGTTTATCAGAGAAAAGTCAGATTCTTTGAGCCCACTCCAAATTCTCCAGGTTTTAAAAACATCTTTAGAAAACAGTTTTCTTGCTCTTAGTTTCAGGAATTAGGAATGGATTGGTGCTGGTGCTAGTACAAGAGGAAGAGTTTTATTTTTCATAATCAGATGATGTTCAAATGTACAAATATGAGTAAGATACCATATATATTAAATACATATGGTACCATATATACCATAGATACAGACCACATATATTAGATATATATGGTACCATGTATACCATTAGGTACCATAGATGCCACATACAATATCAAATAGATACCATATATTCTGTACTCAGAATTTGTGGTTTTACCACAAGGCTTGAACATTATTATAACTATAAATGCTCCTATAGAAAGTGACTTCAATCAGGTGTTTAGTATCACTGTCCTCCACATCAGAAACAAAGACTCTTCTGCTCTAGCTGAAGTTCAAAATGCATCTTTTTAAAAAATCTCTCCACCCCTCAGTCCCCTCCCATTGTTTGCCAGTACTGTCTGGCAGCACAAAATACTTGTATCGTCATATAGCCCTCCTGCTGAAATGTCTCTCGTGGAGTAATGTGACTCCAACATACAATGTGAGGCATTCAGTCCCTATCTTGCCATCTCTGCAGACACACTGGCTCTTCTCCATGTACTGAGGATGGCTCTGTGTGAAACCAAAAGGTAATTGCAGCAGCAGCAGCAGCAGCCACTTGGCTAGTGGTTATCAACATGGCTCAGGGAACCACGGAGGTGGGAGGTGATCCAGGAGAGGTTTCAAATCCTTTGCTAGTAACAAAAAGACCACATCTGCTGCTGGACCACTGGCCATGGCCAATGAGCATAGCCAAGGCACATTCCATTTTTACTTGATTTTATTCATTCTCCCAAGGATGAAGAACTCACTCTTTTTTACTGCAGATAGTTCACTCTCCATACATTTACCTTCAGGATTTGGGAAAATGGTACCTTTTTCTTTGGAGCTACCTCCTGCAGGATCCATAAGTAGTTGCATCCCACAGTACCAAGATCTGGTTGACAAATGGAAAAGGCCACTCTTTTTGCCTTTCAAGTTGAGTGTCCCTGATCCTTAACCTCGACAGACGCAACTATTACCATTGACTTTCAGCGCTTAGCCACGGCCCACACAAGCCAACCTCAGACCTTATACTGGACAACGTCCTCTTGCATCTTGGCATTTTTTGTTCTTTTTTGGGTGATGGCCCAGGAGAGATTTCTGCTACCGAGTGCCCAAGTTCAGAATTGATTTTTCCTGTTTGGTCTACACTTAGGAAACTGCAGACGTGTTCTACCAGAATCCCTAGTATGTTTGCCACTTTTTTTTATACAAGATGTGCACCTAGATAGTTCTCTCTCATTTATGATCTGACCCTGGTAGACATCTAAAAACATGGCTCTGTTGTTCAGCTGAGAGACCATCTCTGCTATGGGTATGCGAATGAATAACAAAGAGAAGCCTGTAGCTCATTATCAAAGACAGTGTTTCTCTTCATCAGAAGGTGGCCTGGCTTCAATACCACAGCCCCAACTTTAACTTCCCACTCCCACACGGTTGCCTCTGAACAAATCTTTCCTCAAAACCTGCAGCCCTGAAACATTGATGTGAGCAAGTCCCAAGTCCAGGAGTCATCGTTACTTTTAATCAGCTTATAAAAAACACAATGCACTGGGACCCAGAATATCTTTTAATGACATGCAGACCGAGACTCTAGGATAAATGAGCTAACACTTTAAGAAAATAGTAAAATGCTTCAGCCCAAAGAAATGGGCTGATTTGAATCCCGAGAGATAATTTAGATAATGAAAAAATTAGGCAATCATATTTTAATGTGTTCTGATGAAACATTTTTTGGTTTTTCTTTGTTTGAAAATAACTCTGTTTAACACTAAATCTCTATACAGGACATCCCCAGGTTCTGAACATCTGACTTATGTATAATATGTAGCTTTGAAACAAGTTCACTAATAGCCTATTATATTCAAATGTTGAGGTACATACAATGATTCATAATAAGAAAGATGAGCGTGGCTTTGCAACATGCACCAGCATATTGCTATTACAAGATTATTATTATCATTATTATTATTATTATTAAGATATTTTCTTGGATCTGGACGGCTTTTAAAATTTTCTGGGCTGAGCCCCGGTGGTGTAGTGGTTGAGTACGGGACTGCAGCCCACTGGCTTGGCAGTTCAAATCCAGCAGCAGCTCTCCAGGAGCAAGGCTGGACCTCCCACTCCCACCAGAGGGCAGTGATGCCCCCCCAAAAGAAAGAGTTTCTGTGCATGGAAAAGTAGGCTATCTGAGAGGAGTCCAAAAAATTCATGGAAAATCCCTTATATTTTAATTCCATTTTTTTCCATGATCTTTTTGAAGCCATCTCATACACCAAATAGAGGAGCCTTGTTGACACAGGGGTGACACGGTGGCCTGCTAACTACAAAGTCAATCAACCAGCTGCTCCACAGGAAGAAGATGTGGCTCTCCACGCCCATAGAGACTTATGGCCTCAGATACTCCCAGGTGCACTTCTACCCTGTCTGATGCAGTCGCTCTGACTCAGAGGGGACACCATGACAGTGACTTTGGTTTGGTCATCTACTATATAGTAAGACAAACAATTGACTGACTTTATGAGGAACTGTCCATATTTTACATTATGTACAAATTCAACTGAGCTTGATAGTAATCTGGGGACTGACTGTGTAAGGGAAGACCTGTATTGGCCTGATCTTTGGAATCTGGCCTCATGTATACCATGGATATAACTTTTGAAGTGTAGCAACTCTTGGAAAATTGACCTCAAAAAAGAGAAAGTGATTGGTTGGGCCTAGCATAATGTCTGGCAAATGATAATAATTAGGGCGCAGTGCTCCTAAAAGAAGAATTTGAGCCATCAATTCATCATAGTGATCCTTTATGAGTCAGAGTGGTTGTTTCATCAATTATGATTTATATGGCTTGCCACGAAGGACCAAACAAGAGAGAATGGATCTCTTTCATTCATTATCTTAAATAGATCCTTATATCTGTAAATAGCTTGAAAACTAGAGCCTGGGACACTGGCATACATTTTTCACAATTTAAAGAGGAACAGGGTAGACAAATTCTCTAAGATCAGCCCACAACTGGTGAACCTCTTACCAAGAACGTCATTCTAAAAGTGTGTGCCTTACCAGACTCGCTTCCACAGAGCTAGTCCAAAAAAGAAGAAAAGGAAAACAGAAAAATAATCATAGGATTCCTCTAAAAACAAAAAAAAATCCTCACAAGATTGGAAAAAATAAAATAAGACATCTGGTAGGTACAATTCTTCTCTGGCAGCCATCTTGTGTCATATTCCAGTTTATGAAGTTAGCTATTCTGAAACAATAAAGATGGGATCACGAAACTCCTTACTAATGAAACACTTTAAATTAACTCCCTAAGTACTTTTAACTAGCATTTAATTTATTTTTAATCAGGTGCTTATCATTTGTTAAATAAATTCCAAAGGCCCCAGGATTCCACAGCCCTTAGACAGGCTAATCTCCCATTGGGAAGCAACACATATTAAATAGTTGCTAAACCTTGGTAAATACACTTTTAATAATTAATTCTAGAAGTATTTAACTTTCAGTAATATACCAGATATTTCTGCAATATTGTAATCCATGGGATATTGCCGAGGGATTTCTCAGATTAACACATTTGGGTCCCCGAGTCCCATCTGTATACCTCTATCTGAATTAACAGCAGGTAATTCAACACATGGCTACCAGCCTCAGTGTGACTGAGTGACCAATGATTTTATTACCCTATCAGGGAGATCAAATCAGTGAAATGCATCAGCTGAGGAAGTGCTTAGTAAGGGATGAGCAGACGGTGGCTTACAAGTCAACCTGGGTTTTCAAAAATGATAACTACTGAAAAGAAAAATTACTTTTTGCTGTTGAGAGGTGTAAATATTATGTAGATATTCTAACTCAATCTCTATGATGGATAGTGCTCGATTTTAAACATATTTCAGTAATGCCCTAATTTAATAGGATGGAAGATACATGAGATGTTGAAGAATCAAGGTGAGAATACATTTTCTGCCTCTGATGGCTTAGCCTTGTTCTAAAATGCGTGTGATGCTGAGACTTCCTGATCCATAAAAAGGGGACTTTGGGCTTCCTTTCCTTCAGAGATGTGAATAACCACTTTGATACATTCTACGCAGCCCGTCCAGTTTGTTTATCCTTCTCTAAAATTATGCCAGCTGTTATTCTTTAAAAACAAATCCTCCCACCCCATTTAACGTAAACTGCACGTCACATCTTACAGGTTAAAACTGAAGTCAATCGTGATCTTTGCCTCCAGCAGAACCAGCCACTTTTCCACCCGTAAGGAACAGAGCGGAAAGACGGACCAGCAGATGGTGCTGCAGAGCAGGCAGCAACCCGGGGTTTAACTCATCTTGGGAGTTCAAGGATTACATGGAAGGTTCTCTAAAGGAGATCTTCAGTCTTCTAGCTAGTCAGTTCTTTCACTGGGTCCGGGGGTCTCAATTCTACATCTTTCATCGGATCACCTTTCATTTAAGATTCATAAATGTGTCCCTTGTCATCTTAAAATAGCCATGGCACCCACCCATCGTTGTTCCCGTGGGTGCCCGGGTCCTCATGGGATACCTGTATAAACACGCAGTGTGCAGACAGCCTTCGCTCACACACCACAAGCCCATGTTTCCTGCACTGGCCACAGAAATCACGCGCTCTGACGACGTTTAAGTAGTGACAGAAATCGAGCTTTTTTCTGGAGCCATTATAGTCTAAAATGTTAATGCAGTTTACTTTTTAAAATGTGATCGATGGTAGGGGGGAGAGTGCCCATAAATTACTAAAGGCAAAAAAAAAAAAAAGCATTCTATTACCACACAGTGGGCTGTGCAATGTTTGCTGGTCTGTGTTTTCACTTGGGGCGGGGGAGACATTGTGAATGTGCTGAACGATGGAAGGTTTGTGTTGTTTTCTTTCTTCATACCTGTCTTTGTCTCGTCTCAGGTCAAGGGGGATATTTTTAACACGAGTCATGGAGGAAATGTAATTCTAATGTAGCCTGGCTATAGGTTTCAATTAACATTCTGCCTTTCTGACAGCCTTTACATGACGTGTTTTATGGAATCATTAACTATTGTCGTGTTTCTATGATGCTGGTATTAGGAAATAAAGAGACTTATGTAAATGGAGATGTAAAAGAAATGTATGACAGCTACTCGGAGCAGCATCTGTGCACTATCATACTTGCTCGCACTGATTTTCTAAAGATTGTTCCATTCATTATAGAGCATTGTTAGTTGCGGTGACACAACCCTTATTTCCATGCATTTAGAGTACGAGGCAGCGAGTGGGTAAATGAGAGCCTAATCAATACCACTTTTCATTTTGCCTCTAATGTGCTGCCTTTCCCTTTCTTTTCCTCATGCACAAATCCAAAAAAGATCCTGACATTACAGTCATAAAATGTAATTCTTCTGCAGAAACACAGACAATAATGCTTTCTGTATTCAGGCGTATTGCATATTCTAATGGCATTTGGCTAAATTGAGTATGGATTTAACATCAAAGGCTTCATGAATTTTTCAAATGAGATATTAAAGTCAATATTTCAAGTGAAAGATATTTCAATTTAGTTGCATACACAACAATAAAAAACTTCTACAAGGTAGGGACTAGTGGCTGCAGCAGTATTAGTTCATTCAAGAAATTATTAGTTTATAAGAAAATCAAACACAAGGTTGTGATATGGCGATGACTCTGAATAAATTAGACTAACTGATAGGCACTAGTGTACTTTATCTCTTGCAGGCTGGTGCAGTACGCTTGCCACCGGCGTGTTCAGGGCGCCTGGCAGATTTTTTTTTAAC
Source organism: Nesogale talazaci (assembly GCA_004026705.1). Lineage (NCBI taxonomy): Eukaryota > Metazoa > Chordata > Mammalia > Afrosoricida > Tenrecidae > Nesogale > Nesogale talazaci. Next base: position 21,477 of record PVJH01032043.1, read on the forward strand.
TCTCTTGATTAGCATGAAGATTTGCATTGCCGTTCCATAAATCTCCTTATTTTCATTTATACAAGTGGGAGTCTTGGGATATGTGGGGGGAAGCTGGCTTTCACCTCACACTAAAGTGGATTCCCTTCAAGGTGTCAATACCTAAAAGGGGTCTACACAATGATGGGAAATGTTGCCTTTCAGGCGGGGTAGAAGAGGATCAGGGTCGTGTATTTGAAGGCACTGCAGGCTGACTAACAGCCCTCCACATGGAGAAGCAATGCCGGTTTTCTTGAACAAAACATGCAAACTTAGCTGTGTCAGGAGCTCTGCAGCGAAGAACGTGAGATCTGTCCACAGACCCTGTCTCATCCAGCTCACCAAATTCCCCGTGAGGAAAGGAGCAGCAGGGGGAGTCTAGTCATCATCCCCATTTTACAGATGGAAAAGCACAAGGCACTAAACAACCAAGTGACAGGCTTCTCGGGAGGCCTGCGTCGTGCAGAGGAAGCCTTTATAGAGAAGTCTATATGAAGACAGGAACCCAAATCTCACCTCCTGGTTCCTACTCAGAACTCCTCAACACCACCCTGCCGCCCCTCCATGGGCTGTGAGGATGGCAGCCTGGTCTCATTCAACTCACATTTTCCTTTTACCTTGGCTCTGCAGTCATACAAAAAGGCACCAGCCCAACAAATGTCCTGCCTAACAGTCCCCATCTCACCTCTTTGGACTTACCATACAGTGCTTTTTAGCCAGCATGTCAAAGCCCCTCATAAGATTAGGCATAGGCTCTGACAACATCAGACAGCCTCTCGGTTAATTCAGACACATGTTAGGTAATAAAGAGTAAAAGAACTCACACACACTTACCCACAGGGGAAGGTTAAGGCCTGTGAGGGCCCTTGTCCCTGGTGGTTCTGTGCTGCCCCCTTGCTTTGCCGACTCATTCAAAGGAAACAAGTGCCTTGTGTGAGTGTGCATGTGCGTATAGGACACACCCAGCAGACCTGCCTAGTTAAGGAGTTTCGATTACACAGGAGGTGTCCACAGGAGACCAATGTCAATGAAGGGGTTGGCATGATTGGGGGCCTCATAGTTTAAGTTCCCTTGCACATGGATGACCTCAGGACTGTACGTGAACATTAATCCCGGCTGGCACAATCTCACACACTGGAACTGGTATCAGTTTCCTAAAGTGCCCTTCCTTCCAGCTCCTCTGGAAGCTACAGAGCCCGTTTTCCCTTGTGCCCCAGCTCCTTGGCATTTGCAGGTCTGTGTTTTGGAGAATTGGGCCCCTACGTTGTTGGCACCTTAAGCAGGTACTCACCTTGCTTACCAGGCAATCTGCCCCTGCACACTTATCTGGAAGAAAAGACTAACCCCAGATGCAGACACACAGCTCACCCCACTTAATTATATGCAAAACTCTCTTCCCATCGTTCACAGCTAAGCCGGCCAGTGCACAATGCGAGCACATTCAGCTCTGCCCCCTGCATGAACACGGGGCTGCTACTACTGCATTAGTTAAACCCGCACCCTCGTCAGAATCCCTAACTCGATTCAGGTGTCTTAAAAGATTTGGCAATTTAAAGGCCTCATTCTCAGAAGGACACACAGATATCATTCTGGAATTTGAGGGTG
>PVJH01032044.1:0-12327 GCA_004026705.1 Nesogale talazaci
TCTGGCTCCAGATCTTGCCTGTGCTATTAATTAAGAGGACAAGGGTGTGTAGGCTTTCCAACACAGGGCTCAGTTTCCCACTGTTTCCCCGGAGAGAGACTGGGCACCATCAATGCCTAGCCCCTGAGGAAGCAGACACTGTAGGTGACGAGCAATCAGTCGAGTCAGAGATTGCAAGGGGTAGAAATAAGAGAAACAAAACTAAACCCACAATTCCAGTGCACTCCGACTCACAGTGATCCTTGGGAGGGGTGGGGTGGGAGTCCGAGAACTGCTTCTTCCTAGCCTCTGAGGCTGTCAAAGTCCCTGGCAGCAGAAAACCTTATCTTTCTCCCACCAAGCAGCTGATGGATTTAAATTGCTGGTCTTGAGGCTAGTGGCCCAAAGTGCAACTCACTCTACCTCCAGGACAGCAGAGGGGAGAGAAAATGGCTGTGGCCAGCAATGGACAGGGATCATCACCAAGAAACCTGTGACTTCCAGCCCAGCCCATTTAGATTCCCCGGGATGCTCTTGGTGGTGGCAAAGATTAAGCACTCTGTGAACCTAAACATTTGTGGTTTGGAACCGACCAGAATTACCCATAAAGACCCAAGGCCTTGGGGGGTTTGGGTTCTGTATTACTTACCTCGCTGTGTGTCAGTTCTGGACCTGCTTGACTTCCCACTCCAGAGAGCCAGCAAGGGTCAGTCTCTCACCTGCTTGGGGTGTCCAGCACAGTGCCCGGTCCACAACAGACACTGGGCATTCCTGGAGAGGAGGAAAAACAGGAGGAGGCAGACCGAGGAAGGTGGGGTGTTCATCTTGGACCAAAGAGCTCCGGGGAAGGGGCGGGGTGACTCCCATAACAAGTTGGCCCTCCCTGACTTCTAAATGTGGGGATTCTGGGCTGTATGGTCAGGGGGATTCTCACCTTTGCCCCCTCCTTGAGCCCCTCCCCGACCCAGGCTGGTCCAGAAAAGCCAGCCCTCCTACCTCCACAGCCCCCTCCCGTCCGGTGGCTTTGGGGACAATGTAAGGTGCTGAGGAACTCCAGAATGGAGGAATTGCCCTGTCTTGGAAAATGCAGCCGCCCCCAGCCTGGTTGGGCTTGGGAAGCATTGGAGTGTGTGTGCAGTCCAGGGTTGTCCCTGCAGGGGGGCCCCCTAGGGAGACCTTAGCTCTTAGTATTTTAGCAGGCGGGGAGAGGAATCACCTGTGGTTCATTTGCTTACCCCAGTTCCCCAGGGAACTCAGATTCCTCCTTCCCTCCTCCCTTCCTCCCTCGGCCCCATTATTGCATGGAAGTCCCCCTGACTCTCTTTCCTAAGCAGATGGCCCTAAACCGGGTTCCAGGGAAAGTAAGGGAGGCTTACCAAGGGCTCTGTGGGACAGCTATTGGGAAACTGCAAGGAAAGCACTCAGGGGGAGCTTCTGGGCCTCCACTCCAGACTCACCTTGATCTCCTGGGCTCTGGCTGGGTTAGATGATGGGACAGACAGAAACAAGGCACTTGGCCACAGAGAGGGCATGGAGCCAGAGCCAGCTGGGCCTGGAGGGAAACCCAGGAGGGAGGACCAAGGCAGCGCAGTCCAGTGCCCGCCGGGTTCTTCTCCATTGTGGTTGCTTTGGAGCCTTGGGGGCCCTGCAGGGTGTGCAGAACAGGGGTGCAAACACGCCAGCCACCCACAGGAGGAGGACAAGTCCATCTATCTGCTGTCTTGGCACTCCGAGAGCAGGCCTACTTCATCCCACAGGATCGTTGGAATGGCCTTGATGGTGGGGTGGGGGGAGGAGGGGGACTGGGACAGGCATGGACAGTGACTTTGGATGGCTAGTTTAGAGGTGACATGGCATTTGAAGAGGAAACCGGTCGCTCAAAATCTTAACCTGACATCATACCTGAGTCCCCTCCAAGGGCAGCCATGCCATCTTTAACCCATGGAGGGAAGTGAGGGCCACGTTGCTGAGGGGCAGCGCGCCTTCCGCACCCTCCCTCCTCGCTCCTCCTCCAGCTCAGGGCACAAGGCTCAGGACATTCTCTCCGTCACCGTCTCCCCTCCCCACCACACTGACTTGCAGATTTCAACCCATGTACGTTTGTCTTTTTTTCTCCCTGAAACACACATTTTAACACCGGAACAGTGTGTAGACACCACGTGGCTGGATTTTCTCTAACTCCGATTGCCTGGGTGCTATGGGACTCTGGGTGCTCTTCCACTCCCCCTCCCTGAGACCAATGTCACTGAGGGGCTCTGGGGCACGTATCAGGTGCTGAGCAATACCTGCTGAAAGAGTGCAGGCATGGGAGGTGTGCACGCATGCACCCTGCTGCAGGGGACAGCAGGGCATTCCACATGGGCCAGGGCCCCATCTCAGAAGTGGCTCAGAGGTTCAGATTTGGGGTGAGCTGTCCAAGAGTGGGTCAGACACAAAGGCAGACAGGGCAGGGGGAGCCTCTGCAGAGCAGGCCGGCCACATTGTGTCTGTAGTCAGGCCCAGCAGTAAGCTGAAGTCACTGTAGGTATCTTCCCCCGAGGGGCAAATTCTGAAGAGGGTAGCCAGCGGGTGGTGCCAGTGGCCAGGTACTGAACTTCAAAGGTGAGTGGTTTCAAGCCACCTGCAGGCCTGACCATCTGCTCCCAAAATGTCACAGACCAGAAAACCCTCTGGGGCTGAGTTTGAGTCTGAAATGAGTGCATGCGCGCTTTATCTCTCTGAGTCGGAATGGACTCTGGAGACCGGCCTGCTGGTTTGGGTATGTTGAAAATCAGAGGGTGGCAGGCTTGGTGGTCAGCTCACCATGTTCATGCCGTTCCCAGCCCCCTGTGATTTTATCCTTAAATGAAAAACAATGGGAGGGTCCCTGGCTTGGGATGTAGTCACTTGTGGGTCAACGTGAGCAGACATCTTCAGAGCTGAATCTTCTATTCAATCCTGCCTGGCCAAGGATTCCTCCACCAGCCAGGGTCTCAGGAGGCAGAAAACCTGTTCTAGAATGCAGGAAACAAGTCAAGGGTCACAGAAGCATTCCCTCGGAACAGCATCCAATTAGCTTCTGTTGCCAAGGCAATAATGACTCAGCCCAGATCAGAAGCCGGCTTGAGCGAAGCTGCTTAAAGACCCCCAAGAATGTCTATGGCTTCTCCTTCTTTCCCGTTTGCTCAGCCCCTTCAGGTTCCCAAAACAGCCATTCCTCAGACCAAAGCCGGGTCTGATGAAAACACCTCCTCCAACTTCCTTGGAAGCTGCTCCACATGTCAAGTGGGGGCCCAGGACGGTAAAAGAGCACCCCACAAACTGATCTTTCCTAAGTACCGAGGTGATGGCTGGTTTAGTGTGTCAACTTGGCTGTGTGATGGGCCCCAGCAGTTTGGCCAAATATCAGACTCGTCGCTGTTCCATCATGTAAGCCGATGCAAAGTAATATAACCTCCTTCCATAAGGCAAGCTGATATAATGCGATTGGATCAGTTCCTTGGAAGGGGCGGTTCCTTGGTGTGTGGCTTGCCTTCCGAGTATGAAAAGCTATTTTGGCAGAACTTCCTCTCATGGGTGACCAAAGGATCACGGTACAGGAGGCCTCCCGAAGCCCCTAGCCCCTAGATCTCACCCAGGGATGCCAAGAATTGAGCTTGTGGAGGCCTCAGCTTGCCGCGGACCTGTGGAACAGGAACAGAGGTCTGCAGAAGTCTCTGGACTGCTGCCCAACCTATGGAATTTGGGCTTTTCACCTGCTATAATGGCATGAACCCATCTCTTCAGGTAAATCAATATCTCTTCTCCTCTCGCTCCCCGCTTCCCCCTCTACATATACAAACACAACAGAACTTCAAAAATCTTTGTCGGAAAATCCCATGATCTTTTAATTCAAATATCCATGAACGCTTTGAAGCCCTCTGCCCCACCCCCCGCCACCCCTAACCTCCATCCTATCTTCAAATCTTTCCCTTCCTCCTTGTTTCTCAAGAATTCTTCAGACAACCAACCAGACAGATATCATTCCATTTCTGTCCTTCACAGCAAGGCCGTCGCTTATACACCAGGCTGAGCTCGATAGCTTACAGGCTGGATCTCCCTGGCGGGGTTTCTGTCTACAACTTTCCTCTTCCCAAGACCTCCTTTCGTGGACTCCCCCCCTCCCACCATAATCGTCACCCAGACTGGCTTTAGAGATGTGCCTGCAGCAGAGCCCTAAAACCCAGTGCAAGTGGCACACTCACTACCTTCCTGGGGACACTTTGGGTTTGGCACTTAAGGCCTGCTGGGAACACCCTCAATCTGGGCTCTGCAATCAGCATGAGATGTTGAAAATCTCTCAAAGCCATTTATTTTGACATTTAAACAAACAAAAACCCTTAAACAACCCCCCCCAACACACACACACATGAATAAATAGAGTACCACCTCCCTCGTGCCAAGCTGCACTTTCCCCAGAAAAGGTGTCAGCAGACAGAAATGCATAATGACCGCATCCCCTGAGACCAGAGATTCCGACCAGCCCCTTTTAGAGGCTGACTCGCTACTCTGATGCAGCCGCCGGTCAGGGCTCAGCTTGATTTGGGCCTGTACTCGCTTTTTAGCCTGTCTGTGGTGGCAGAAGAGGTGAGATGCTTTCTGTCACCCGTTACAGAAGACCGGTCCGAGTCCAGCCCTGACAGAGAGGTCAGTGAGCTATAATAAGAACCAAAGCCTGCCCCTTCAAAGTCTAGACAATGTATTTGTGGCTCTGGCTTATCTCAGGGCTTCTAGAGCTCAGGAACCCCTCCTGTGACTGGTGCATGCCCCGTTCTCACTGAGGGGCAGGCTGAATGTGACAGGGATTGGGGAAGGGTTCTGTGCCCACTGACTTTAGTTGAAGGCCAAATTGAGACATGCATTGGGTTCGTGGGCTTTGGGAAGTGCAAGTGTAAGTTGGAAGTGGGACACATGAAAGTGAAGGGTATTAGATTGTGTTATTTGGGACCAGGGAGGTTGAACTCTGGCAGCAAATGTGGCTTCTTTGATCTGCCAATTCCTGGCCTGATCTCACACCTGATTCCGACGGATTCCAGATTTTCCCTATCATGCAGCTGGCTCTCAGGACAAAGTCATGCTTTTCTCTGAACCCGCCCCCAGCCAGAGCAGGAAGAGGAGGCTGCACAATGGGCTCTGGGCAGTCCCACCCGCATTGGAAGATGGATACTGACCCTCCCCTTCACTCGCCAAGGACAGAAAGCAACAGACAGAGCCTGGAGCAGTCGGACACCTATCCAACGTCTGGGCTGATGACACAGAATTAACAGATGCAAAAGAACTCATCAAAAACACATGAGAGGTGTCCATGATTCATCAAAGTAGTAGGAGTATTCTGTTAGTCAAGAAGGCTTAGAAATCATTTATCAGCTGCTACCTAACATTTAGCATTTCGCTTTAATGCCTGGCTAGGAAACAGGCAGAACAGAAAGTGTTTCCACACAACCAGCTGCTACAGATCCAAACAGTTGTGTAGTCGAATTTATTTAAACTTTGTTGTTGTTGTTGTTGCTGCTTTGTATGCCAATGCAGCCCATTCCTAATGGATTAAGTCACAAAAAGGTTCATGAGGTTAGCCACATTCGGGAATAAAGCATGCAAAGAGAGTCCTGGAGGAGACCTGGGGATGCTGTGAGTCAGGCATTGGATTGCTGACCCAAGACCACAGGTCATGTCTGCTAGCTGCTCCTGCAAAGAAAGAAGAGGTTGTCTGTCCCTGCATCTCGGACACCCTGCACAGGGCTGCTCCATGTCACACCAAACTCAGATGGAGTGGGGAATTGTGGCAGTCATGTGCTTGTGTTAGTTTCATGATTAAGATGCAGGGGTAGAGTCTAGCCTGTTAACCTGGAGATAGCCATTGAGTAGACAATGAGGCCTCCGTGTGGGCATGGCTTTCTCCTGATACATCTGAGAAATCTCACGCTATTTCCTGGATGGAGATGAGAAGCTATCTCCCCAGTTGTTGGGAGTTAGTCTCAGAGACGATGAATCACGGACAAGACAAGATGGCAGCGTCCAAGAAGCTGAAGGAGCCGGAGGAGAAGCCACACGGCTTTGCCCTGATGGAGCCAGACCTCTGAAGCTGGAGAGGCCATGTGGGGACCCCAGCCAGCAATGAGTTGCTTCTGCCACTACTGGATGCTGTTGATGAACCCTGAGCCCTGGAAGCGAGGAGCCATGGGGGGACCCCTGCCAGCACTGGAACTCTGCACCCACTGGCCTGTGACTTCATGAATCAGAAGGAGACATTACATACTGATATTGGGCATATGGGTTAATATCGGACTTATGACTTTGAACTGGACTGGTTGGGATGTATATAAACTATTTCTTTATCTCTCTATGAAATTTGTTCTTCTAGTCTACCCAGACTAACACAGGAATATATTCCTAAATCAATTTCTTCTGAGATTAGACAAGATTCTGGCCGTACTTTCTCATTCACTGTGCCCTTGCGGGACATAGAGGAAAGTAGGGTTATGATTACATCTTTCTTTCCATTCTTTCAAGAGAATTCTCTAACAGATGAAGAGGAGCCCTGGCAACAGAATGGTGACGGCATTGCTCTACTAACCACAAGGCCAGCAGTTCAAAACCACCAAGCGCTCTATGGGAGCACAATGGGACTTCATATTCCCACTAAGTTACAGTCTCAGAAGCCCAGAGGGGCAGTTCTACCCTGTCCTACAGGGTCAGTATGAGTTGGAATCTCACCCAGGGCCGTGAAATTTAATCAATGGACCAGAAGAAATAGCCTCACCTAACCCTCCCCTGATTACTCTTTCCCCCAAAAGAGATCTGAGATGAACTGTGTGGTCAACTGGGAGAGAAACCTCTGTCCAGCATCTGCACTTGATCCACAAGCACTGAAATCTGTCCTTTGCTAAGAACACTGTGGAGACACGTGACACTTGGATTTAATGCGAGCAGGTGGCAAGAGAAGACCGCCAGCAAAGGCTGGATCCCAGGCAGGGCGGTGGAGGGCAGCACGGGCTCGAAAAGGCTCATCAGCTGGGTTAGCCAACATCCCCCAGACAGAGAAAAAGAATGCTTTGAGAAACGGGATAAATAAAACTCCTACCCAGCTGTCACTGGAGCAATCGTATTTTTGGAAACTCAAGTTCAAAAAAAAAAAAAATCAGTAGGCCAACCAACTTGACCTAACTTGAATGAGTCGATCTAAACCAAGCTAGTGACTGCACACCACATGCAGCCTGTATCACTGCACTGACTCAGACCCACGGCAGTCCTTCACTGCCATGGCCAGGCGGGGATCCTAGTGGAAACTGAACAGAGGCTGAAAAGGGGGACACAGGGGGACAGCTTAGAGCCGCCCCGTCCCTACTCGTGATCCTTAGATCCACCTGCACACCCACGCCCGTGTCTGTACACAGGCCTACCCTCCCCAAACTGGAACGGGCCCACAGCAGACAGCCATGCCAAGCAGAATGACTCTGCTCTGTGTCACTCTCTAGGTGGCCAGATATGGGGGAGAAAAACAACCCCAAAACCACCTCCATTCACCTCGCCGTCCCAGAGTGCTCTTGAACGTGTCCACAGTGTCAGGGGCTCTTTCTGTCCCTTTACTCAAGCCAGTATAAGCCCAGTGTGTGCAGTAAGAGACCAACCTCAGCCTTCTCAGTCTCGGAGCAGGCTGCCCAAGTCCCCTAGGTCAAAACACACGAGGTCTGGTGGTGTGTGCTCTGGGCAGTTCGATTAGAAGAGCAGCTGCCCGACTCCCCTCGGTCAAAACACACACGAGGTCCAGTGGCGTCCTCTGGGCAGTTCGATTAGAAGAGCAGCCTCTCCACACTGATAACAGTGGGCAGAGCCAGCACCACGCGTGCTCCGCCTAGATAAAGCAGGCGGACATGGGGACAACTTCAGCCCATTTGAGACTGCCCCGGGGATCAGACAGTGGAAAGGAGCTGTGAATTACCTTGCCTTCTGGGAGAGAATGAAGGTTTTAAATAGTTCCCACTTGCCTGGTCACCAAAGTGCCAGGATGTCCCCCACTTGAAAGGGCCACAGCCTTAGTTAGAGTTTCTCCTGCCATCTGCCCCTTGTGCTTGGGAGGCTGTGGTCCCACTTGACTCCGTTGGAGGCGACCATCCTTAAAGTTCATTCTTACTCCAACCCGTCTCCAATCTCCCCTCCCCCCAGAGAGGTCAGAATGCGCTTTTTGGCATTACTTCTCACCTTGCGAAAAGGGATTTAACCTGGTAGCACAAACCTATAGCTTGAAGTGCATTTGGACAATAATGACAGAGATGTACTGACCTACAAAAACTCATTTAATGCGTATTCCAGGATGGCCAATACAAGCTGATTCGGTCACTAGCCCTTGAAGAGTTTTTACAGTTGTATAAAAATGTCCGTTTTTTTTTTAAAAAAAAAAACAACAACAACAACAAAGAACACAATCAAAACCAAAAACCCAAGAAGTCCAGCTGAACAGAACAGACCGACCGACCGATGGGGCTCAGATTGCTTCTTCTCCTCCCGCCTGCAGGTGTGCGCGACCATTAAAGATGCATGGATATGCATTTCTGAGCACCTGGCTCTCCATCAGCTAATCAGCTTTGGCAACACGCTGCACAGAGGTATACCCCCGCTGTTTTCCGACAGGAGGTTGGCCTTGAGCTTGTTGGCGATTCCCACCACGGGAGGTAGTTTGGAGCCCAGGCCCTGAAAAGCACTTGTCGCGTTTCCCCCCCGCTTCCCGGGTGCTTTGTCTGTGGCGAGCGCTCTGGGCAGGGACTGGCTAATCCAAGGGTGTCTCAGTGCCTGAGCCGGGGTCAGGCGGGCGGAGGGGTCCCAGTGAAGACACCTTTTCAGGAACTCTATGAACACGTAGTCGTCGCACCCTTTCAGGGCCGTCACCCAGTCTTTGCTGCCCGGGGGCCCCCGCTTTTTGCCCCGGCGGGAGCGGCCCCCCACAAGCACAGCCCTGCCGTCGGCCTGAGTGGACACAGAGCAATAGCGAGGCAAGCCCTTGGAGTTAATAAAGTACTTGGCACGTTTGGACTGCTCCAGGAGCTTGGGCGGCGGCATCCCGAGCAGTTCCATCATACAGGCCAGCTGGTCCCCCTCGTCCTCCCCGGGGAAGAGGGGCTGGCCCGTGGCGAGCTCTGCCAGGATGCAACCGAAGCTCCACATGTCGATGGGCGTGCTGTAGCGGCTGGCCAGGATGACTTCCGGGGCTCGGTAGAACCGGGACTGGATGTACGTGTAGAGCTTCTGGTACTCGAAGCAGCTGGAGCCAAAGTCAATGACCTTGGTGGCGCTGCGGCCCCGGTGCTTCAGGAGAATGTTCTCGGGCTTCAGGTCGCAGTGGATGATCTTGTTCTTGTGGAGAGCGTCCAGGGACTGCAGGATGGACTGGGCGAACTTGCGCACCAGCGGGACGCTGAAGCCCTGGAACTTGTTCTTCCTGATGAGCTCGTAGAGGTCGATGCTCAGCAGCTCAAAGGCCATGCAGACGTGGTTGCGGAAGGTGAAGCTCTCCAGCATGTGGATGACGTTCATGCTGCCCGTCTTGTCCTGCTTCCGCAGGTGCTCCAGGATGCGGATCTCCTCGGCCGCCTGCCGGTGGAAGCGCTTCTCGTTGCGCACCATCTTCAGGGCCACGTACTGCCGCAGCTTGTGGTCGTAGGCCCGGGCCACCTGCCCGAAACTCCCCTTGCCGATCACTTTCAGCACCTCGTAGCGGTAGGCCACGTGGTCTCGGGGCACATGGATGTAGGCCCCGTCTGTGTCGTCATACCCAGCGTTGTTGGGACCGCCGACCACACCGTGTCTCTTTTTGGCACTCGGCCCCACAAAGTAAACTTCTGGGTAACTGGAGATTTCCTGTTTCTCGTAGGCAGTGAGGTGGTGCTTGTATTGCTTCAGGGCTTGCTCCGGGGTCAGAGGCACCACTTTGGGCGCTTTGGAGGAGCTGCTGGTCTTGGCCGTATTCAAGCTGTCAGAACTTTTACCCTGAGACACGGTGGGAGAGCATTTTTCCGAGTCCGTGAGGCCAGCGGACTGGAAAGTCTCCGATCTCCTGTTGCCAAATTCTTGAAAGAGCTGTTCCACCTTCATCTCGCCTCCATTCAGAAAGCGCTGAGTGTGCTCTCTGGTCAGTGGCTCAGTCGTAATCTAGAGGAGAGAGCATGCAGATGACATGAAGGCCTGGCAGAGAGATTGGAGGGACCCCAGGACCCCTCCCCCAGCTGAACAACCGTAACAACAAAACCAACATGTCTGGTCATGTCTATTCTGCAGTCACAATGGCCCAGGGGGGATAAGACAGCAGGGGTCTCTGAAGCCTGATGGTGTTAACCCTCAGACTTCCTGGGTGGTCGGGCCATGCCCACACCCCACACAGTCCTCCCTGTGGTTTACAGCCCCGAACATGCCAGATTCTGCCTCACAAGCACATCTTCACACTGGGAATCCTGGTCCTCCCCGTCACTCAAATCCTGCCCTCCCGCCGTGGACTCTCCCAAGTCCTCTCTTCTACCTAGGTCTGTCCCAAACCCATTAGTTACCCTCTCATCTTAACCGCAGCTCTTAGAATCTGCATCCACATTTGTATTAAGCCCGTTATTCCATCGTGTCCTATACTACCTCTTAATTGCTACAGGGCTCTTCCCAAATCTTGAGGACTTGAAATAATGCATATTCAAGTGTTCCGTGAACGCTAAAATAAAATTATGAGCAGTAGCAGGATTTGAACTCAGGTCTTCTGACTCTCACTCAGTGCAGGGTCAAGGAATCAGCAGGGGTTCACTAGCTAATTCCTGGGTCCCCATATAATAAAGAACTAAAGAGGAAAGGGGGGGCGTTTCATCGTGGTATAGAAGTTACATGTAGGGTAGCTTACTTCAAGGTTAGCAGTGAGACGCAGCTAGACACTTCTTAGGAGAAAGATGGCGCCTTTCTACTCCAGGAAAGAGTCCTGGTCTTGAAAACTCATAGTGACAATTCTGCTAGGAGTCAGCATCGACTTGATGGTAATAAGTGTGAGAAAGAGGGAACGTTCTGGGCACAGCACGGGTTAAGTGTCCGGCTGCTAATGGAACAGCTGCAGGTTCGAACCCACAGGAGGACGGTGAGGCAGTCTGCTTCCATAAAGATGTGCAGCCCTGGAGACCCAACTGAGTGGGTCACTGAGGGTCAGAAGTGGCGGGACAGCAGGGGGCTGTGCCAGAGGGAACTCTCGGAGTGTATCTGTTGAGTCCTGAGGAGGTGGGGCAGGGGCCTGTGCAAAGTCACAGAGGGGGTGGGATGGGAGGTCAAGAGCCGGAGGGCGTGAGGATCCCAGAAACCTGGGTGTTTCTTTGAAACTGTCCACCAAAGGGGCAGTTTCTTATTCTCACTGGCTTACAGACACACACACACACACACACACTACTTACACTTCATGATCTGATCTAGGCCTAGCACCTGTCTTATTTGAATTTACCTCACTTCTTCCTAGAACCACAACCCATTTAGAAACCAGCAGAGGAAAAGTAGACAAACACTGGCACACCAGGAGTGGGGGTGGAGGGGAATAAAAGGGAGATGACATATGTCAAGGAGTCCAGGAAGAAAAAAATGTTTGGAAATTGTACTGTCTGCTTTACGTGCTTGAACTATGAAATGATATCATCTACGTGTTAACTCCCCGTTAGTAATAAACTTTTAAAATGGGAAACTGTAATGTATAGCTATATAAACATCTTTAATATTTTTGTTTCCTTTTGTTTTTTTGTGGGCATCACTGCCTCTGGTGGTCGTGGGCACTACCCAGTGCCGCTCCTGAGAGCCACCGCTGGATTTGAACCGCCAAGCCCGCGGGCTGCAGTCCCGCCCTCCACCACTGACGCCACCCGGGCTCAGCTCCATCTTTAATATTTTTATATTAAGGAAAATATAAGCGGTTAGAAGGGAAAATATTAAGTGAAATCTTATTCTTTAAAAAAAAAAAAAACTACCAAAAAAAAATCATTCTCGATGGACCCCCGAGCAGCTGATTCTTGATCTATTTACTAACTTTAGAGGTCTGCTAACAGCCAGGCCAGCAGTTGGAAACCGCCAGGTGCTCCAGGGAAGAAGACGAGGCTTCCTCCTCCCATAGACGTGGACAGCTCCGGAACCATGGGGCGGTTCTGCTCCGTGCTACGAGCCAAGACCGATGCCACGGCAGTGGGCTTTCTTGGAGGGTGAGGACAGAAATCTATTGGAGCCCCGAGTTATGGTTAGTCTCCACGCATGTGCAAAAAAATCCCAGAGCAATGACCCACAGTAGCAGCCAAACCTTTAGAAAATAAAAAGTCTACTATCACCTATATAAACAAT
>PVJH01032044.1:12427-23186 GCA_004026705.1 Nesogale talazaci
CACTCAAGTGAGAATTAAAAACTTTAAAAAATAATTGGGTCAAATAACTATGTCTGGTTTTAAGGCTGGAAATTAGGAGGCCTTATTCCTCCATCCACCCGTTAACAACATGTGAACACTCTGTTTTCCTATTATTGAGGTTGAAAGAGAGGTTTTCTCGGGGACTACGATCTACAGGAGGATCAGCTTGGTGGGGGAGGGGAGAGAAGATCAGCTTGGGGGGGTGGGGTGGAAAGAGGGGTAAAGCCAAGATCTAATTTTAGTTAGAATCACATAATCGAAATAAGCATTTGCTTGCCTCGCAGCCAGTTTTCCTTAATGGTTTTTGTCTTGTTTTGTTTTGAATTTTCCATGTATTCATTGCCAGTGTCTGGGGGGCACGCCTTGAAGAAATGAAGAAGTCAGAAGGTGTGGGTTGAAGTCCTGCCTCCAGGATGACTTAGACACTGTGAGATCGCCGGGCAGCTCTAACCTAGCCTAGTCCCATCTTTTCCATCTGTAAAATCCAGATGAGAACACCTACCTACTAGCAAGAGGCTGCTTCAGTCCACTTATAATTAGTAAGATGCATCAACGGTCCCTCTAAACCATAGGTTATAAAATACTGATGGTAAGTGTGGTGGGAGTGGTGATACCGGAAGGGTGGAGGGATGGTGGAATAGAAAGGGGGGACCAATTTCAGGGATCTACATATAACCTCCTCTCTGGGGTAAAGGCAACAGAGAAGTGAGTGAAGGGACACACTGGACAGTGTACGACAATTAGGCCAGATTCCCAATCTATGCTGGTCAAGCTCACACACGTCCATCCACCAGGCCTCTGATGCTGCACCTCCCCACAGCTCAGGGATGGTTCCACTCCCCGCCTGGTCCTTCTGATTCCCAGATGCTCCTCCACCCTTGCCCCGAGTACAACCTTCCTTGAGCTGACTAGACAAACGAAGGCGAAACCTCGGCAGGGCTATGTGAATTTAACAGACGCTCACTGCCTTAACCCCAAGGAATGACTCTAGGCCGGTGGGTCCCCAAGGACAAGTTGGTGGGGGAGGCATTTGTGGCCCAGGCCCATCCCTGGGTTTCTCACCTACTCTGCCTACATGTAAGGCTGCGCTGGCTCTGGACGTCTTCATTTCTGTTTGTGATAAAGAGAGGGTCTCAGACACAGAACATGAATCAGAACAAGGGCATAACAGCAATTAAACTTCCACAGAACTATGACCCTGAGGCAAAGGATGGCATTTGGGTTTTCCGACTTGTGGATTTCCTCTACAAGAAGCCCAAATCACTCGTCTTGCAAATTGATCCTGACTCTGCCCTCTGGGTGCATATGAAGCAACCACATCTTCACTGAAGAGCCCTGCTGGAACCTGAAAGTCCCCACCACCCTCCCCTCACAATCTTCTCTAACGTCACCCTCCCCGCTACACCCTCTCCATCTCAGGAGACCTGTGTTCAGGTCCCCACACGGTCCTGCTTCCATTCCAACCCAGGCTGCCCTTCTCTCATGCCCCTCGGGAAATGTGGTTCCGGGAACAGAACTTGATCACATTTCAGGTCTTAGTCCATTATAGATTATAAGTGTTTGGCTCTCCCGTGTATCTGAAGAATTCCAGGAAGGGCTTTTTGTTCTGTATTCCCAAACAGGAAGGCATTTTCTCCTTAGCTCTCTTTTCCTGTAAATAACTCAGAGTAGCCTACATCAGCTGTGTATCCAGTCTGCTGTGCTATAAATAAAACCTTCCTTCCATTGTTCTGGGAGAAATCGACAGTGTCTGTACATGTCGAAGCAAGGAACGCGAAGACACCACACAGCTCTGGCCCAGGGCTAGCAATCATGATAACCAACCAATGCAGACAATCGACTTCCATTGGGTATCTTGCTCACGAGACCCTCCTTTCCAGAGAGGCAGAGAACCAACAGCAGGTGACCCATGTTGCATTTCTTAAGTTTTCTTCACAGACACTGTTGAGGCCCTTGATGAGCTCAGGACATTTCAGACAGAATCTCCTACTGTTTTAGTCAAGTTTCCAACATTTTCAACAGCTTCGTTTACCTGGTTGTGGTTGGGCATGCTCACAGCAATACACCTGCCAATTCCACCGCTTCTCCGTGGACAAATCAGTGGCACCAATCACCCCCTGTGGACCAGTTGTGCGGCTAGCCGCTCCTTCCCAAAACAGAAGCTCACTGGCCCACGAGGGGCCTGGCTAATCTTCGGAGCTGCTGATGCCTAAAGCTTAAAGGTCTAGATGACAATTTCTGAAAAGGAACCGCCTTCTCATCCAAACAGAACACCCCACCCCCACCCCCGGGCAGTCTTTCCTTCTGCCATGCACAGTGTTGCCCCAGGTCTCCTGGTCCCTCACACCACATCCCTGCAGCAGAAAGCTTAACCCACGGAAAGCCCGCAGCCATACCAAGGCAAGCGTCCATCATGGGGGCGTAAGACCATCTTGAGTAAACAGTGATCCTCGGGGCCTTTGTGAGCAGAGTCATGGACTCTGGAAACAGGGACAGGGCACACTGCACCACAGGGGCCACAAAAAGATAAAAAAGGAGGGCTTGGCCAAGTTTGGGAAGACACGACAGATTGGGTTCGAAGAGAAAATCATGTGCTTCCTAAAACCTGAATTGCACTCAGGAAAAAAAAAATGTGTGTCGATCCTGTAACAGAACCACCTCGCTGGGAGCTGATGGGGACCTGACGGTGCTGACTTAAAAGCAAAACCTGAACTGTATGTCAGATGTGAACACACCACCTGCCCAATGCTTCCTGGAAAATCCCGTCTCCTGGTGATGAGAAAGGAGGTCGCTGTCATTCTGGGGAATGGAGAGATTTTTACAATGGAAAGAAATAAGAGGTGTGTGTGGGGGGGGGGAGGCCCTCCTGTCCTCCTGAAGAGACATTCAAAACGAGGTGGCCAGTCTCCCAAATATTTTTAGCCTGTGCTCTGCAATATTAGCCTCTAAAGAAGTCAGCAGGTTGATTTTAGTAGAAAAACAGACTCAAACTTACAAGTAAGTTTTTTCACATAGGAAAACCATGTCAGGTCTTAGACACAAAACTAAGAAGGAGAGGTCGTACAGATTAGTCCATTCAATTACTCAATTTCCCCCCTCAGATGAGATATGCAGTGAACTGGAACATCAGGAGACGCTCCTCCTTGCCAGGGAACTTGGCCAAGCCCTGGCTCTCTCCAGAGGCTGGGGATGCACTGGGCACTTATCTTAGGGCAAGTAGTGTCCGCAGCTAAGTGTCTGCAGGCCCCCAAGTGACTAAGTGCACCCCACACCAAATTGTACTATTCACGTTTTATTTGTGATAAGATGTCTCAAAATATAAAATGCAATTAAAAAAGAGATGCATCTCTTCTTCATGCTAACAAGCTAGGGCTGCATTTCAACCTCCCTCCCCCTCCAACCCCGCCTTTCCTTCTGCATTTCTATCTGGCAGGCAATAAATAAGGCTGTCATTTCCGGAGTCGGGACTATCTGCCACTCGTCGTCGTTTATTTGTAACTCTGTGGGCATTATCCTCTATCACGAAGAAGGTGTCCACGGGAGGTGTTATTGAACTAAGCCCTTGGCGGTCGGCCAAAAGGTTGGTGCTTCACATCTGCCCCGAGGTGCCTTGGAAGACAGCTTCTGGAGGTTACAGGCTTGGAGACCCCTATTCTGCACCCACGGGAATGGACTCCACAGCGACATCCCACCAGCCCATCAGAGTCCAGGGTCATCACCACCCTGTATGCCCAGGGATGGGGACGAAGAGAGGGGTTCCCAACCCAAATTCCTCTCTTTGCAGGGCTCAGCTTGGACCCCAGGCCTTGTTATCCCACCATCAAGGAAATCAAAGGAAAACACACCGAGACGAGGATCTAGGTGGCCAATGACCTGTCCCCGTCTCCCTCTTGTGAAGTGGCACTTCCTGTTTGCTCCCCCCAATCAAGGGGGGAGAGTGGCTTCCTGTACTTACGTTGAGCCGTCTGGGTGGAGGGGGCTCTGACGGGTCGCAGAGTGCTGTGGAACAGGGCGGGCATTTTGTTTCATCTATCATCATGAAGGAGTCATAGACTCCATCCCCCAATCTGGACGAAAGGATGACAGAGAACATTTGTCAGTCACAGGACAATATAAATGGGTATTTCCAAAGCACTCGGGGGGGGGGGGGAGCGGTAACTGCTTCCTATCTGCTACCAAGAACAATCAGCACAAATGTCCACACTCCCTGTCGGCACCGAATACAAACGACAGGGTGTTCGGCAGTGGAAAATAGAAAACCCAACTCTGTGTGTTTTTAAGAAAGGACCGCATCTCTAGGCCTGCATTTTATGTTATGTTAGAACTGAGTCTTGGGTTCTGAAGGCTGTGAAGGACAACCGTCACTGTCAAGTCGATTCCTGCTCCGGGAAGCCCCGTGGGACACAGCAGACCTGCCAAATAGCATTTCCAGGAGCCCGGCTGTCCTGGTGGCACAGTGCTTATGAGCTGGGCTGCTCAAGGCAAGGCCAGCAGTTTGAAACTACCACCTGCTCTGAGGGAGAAAGGGGGCTTTCTGCTCTCCGCATGAGTGTCTGAGACGGTCCTGCCTTGTAGGGGGCCACCACGTGTTGGAATCAACTTGAGGGCAGGAAGTTTTTGTATGCTGTAGTGGGTGACTGCGTCAAAGGTGGACGACATCAGAGATTTAGACCCACCAGCACCGTCCCGTAAAGATTTATCGTCTCGGAAACCCCGAGGGGCAGTTCGACTGTTCCACGGGGTCACACTGTAAGCTGGAATGGACTGCGAGACAGTGGCTGTGAGAAGATTGCTGCGTCCTCCTGCCTCGGATCGGGTTTTCCTTCTTACATCAACTCTATCACAGCCATCGGATAGCGTCCGCGGCACGGTAACCCGAATGGGACGGAGTCAAACTGCCCCATAGGGCTTCCAAGGCTGTCGACGCTTACAGAAACTGCCACGTCTTCCTCCCAAGGGGCGAGAGAGTGATGGGTTCAAACCCCGGGCCCGTCTGGTGAGCAGCATACTTTAACTGCCGTACCACCGGGGCACCTAGAAATTAAAACTAGAACTTGGGGCCAAAAAACTCACCCCAGCTTTGGATTCTACGATAGTACCTTCTCCCCCCCCCCCTCCGGCACTCCCCACTCCGGGGGTGGGATATGTGTCATCCCACATATTCAAAGTGGAAAGAAGAACCCTAGCCAACGCACTTGTGGGGCCGTCTTTATTTATTTACTTATTTGTATCTATGTCACCTGCAGCAAAACACACAGAGCCCTAAAGCAGACACGACAGGGAGTCTCTGGATCACAAAGCACACCCAATGTCCCCCCTTTCTTCACCTCATGCTCTGGTGGGTTCATGGGGTGGAATGCTACATGACTAAGGCCCTTCCTCTGTCCTCAAACACTGTGCCTCACTGCTGCAAGGGAATACACAAAAGATAGAGGATTTATTTAATCTACAAGATGGCCCTGAATAAGGTATTCTGGGTGCCACCAAGAATCTGGATCTCCCAGTTAGACACCTCACTGTTTCACTGTATCGTTTTACACAGTATGCTATGAATACAATGGTGACTATGTTGCGGGGGAAGATTTTTTTTTTAAGGTCTTTATACAAAATATCCTGGAACAATTTCGTCACCTTCCAAAACTGGTGAGATTAGTTCTCCTTCTCTCGGGTAAATAACACAAGATGCAGATATAGATCACTGCAAATATTTTTGGAGCGTTCGCTTTTTAAAACCTATTCTCCCATTCGGATGGAATTATTTCTTGTCTTTTTTTTTTGTACCAGGCGCAGCTTCGGTGTCAAGAACCCACGGTTCAGGATGTGACCGAGCCTTTGCCATGAGCGTTGAACGCAACAAAACCAGAAATGCAGGCACGGGAGACCCGCACCATTTCCTCCCGGTGGACTGGAGGAGGAAATTCACGGGCGAAATCTCCGCGCCAACCCGCCAGGGCCCGTCCGCTCCCTCCGGCGACTGTAAAATACAACGCCAGAGAAAGCAGCTCTCATCCATGAAGGCGCTGCTCAGAGCCGACCCGCAGAGCCGCTTACCTGCGGATCCCAAAGCCGACCGCACCCCCACAGCGAAACCCAAGAGTTGCGCTTCGGTTATCTGCTCGGAGCAACAGGGCTTCTTCCAAGCGTATTGCTTGCTCCCGGGCTGGCCCCGTTGGCTTACAAACCCCACAAGAAGTACCGGCTTCCGGACTCCCGAACCTAACACCCCAGACCTGGCGCTGCAGAGACAAGCCGGGGGGTGGGAACTCGGCCCCGGACTCCGCTCCAGCCCCTCCCCCTTTCTCGATGGGCTGGGGGCGGGGGGCCCTTGGAGAGGAAGATGGGGGGGGCTGATCCCGGAAAAGAGGGTCAGACCCCTTCCCTCGCCCCTCCTAGGAAGGGGCTCGCTCAGCCTCCGCTCCGGGCCTCGCCCCCCCCACCCCCACCCCACCCCCCACGGCCTCGCCTGCCAGCGCCAGCCGCTCACACCAGCGCCCCCAGCCCGTTACCTCGCGGCGCCGTTACCTCCGCTGCTGGGGCGGGAGCCCGGCTCCGGGCGGCCCCGCATCCTTCCGCCCCGGCCCGCGAGCCGTGCCTCCCATCCAAGCTCCAGACCCTCACGGGGGAGGGGCGGCGGTTGGAGGGTCCGGCCAGGCGCGTCCACCTGCGCTGGAAGGGCAGCCTCCCCGGCCGCGCTGCGTCCCCGGGGACTCTCGGCCAGACGCTGCAGCCCCGCGCGCCTTCGCTCGCGACTGGCCCCGGCGGCGGCGGCAGGCGGGCGGGCGGGCGGGCGGGAGGGAGGGAGAGCGGTCTGGCTGCCTAGCAACCGCGGCACGCCCCGGGAAACGCCTCTGCGCAAGGACGCGGTGACGCACCGGGGCGGGGCCCTCCGGCCTCTGCCCACCCCCGGGGCTCCCGGAGGTGGGAGTCTGAGCCCGCAGCCTCCGCGGCCCGGGGACGCTGGCTGGGTGCTGGGGTGCGGGGGACGCGGAGGGGGGAGAGAGAAGAGGTCCTCGCGGAGGATGTGCGAAGTAGCAGCCCCCGATTTCACCTCGAAAGAATATATCTATTGATAAGACTATATCATATATATATATATATATCATTTTTCTCTAGTCTATCCCACTGCGGAGGATGGAGAGTTATGTAAGAAACCAGTGAAAAGAAACTCATTCGCTGCTGCGAACACCGTTTTATTTCCTCCCGGTCGTCCTACGGAATGACATCCCTCTCCCTCTATTACACATCAGGAAACAGGCTCGAAGGGGGTTAATCGGGATCCGGAATTAAATCTGGAGTTTGTCTGGTTCCTGCAACAGGATGTCACGCTTGTGGGGCTCCACGAACGAGCCTTCGAGGCCCTCTGCTAGCCCTCTCCCCGCCTTACGATACAGAAACCGGCCGGAGGAAACCTGCGTGCGCACGATCCTGCGGCAAAGCCGCGCCTGGAGGTCTTCAAACACCCAGCCTTCCTGCAGCCCCAGGCCCGTGGCACGGCGTCGCCCCTTGGGCTTCTTCCCGAGAAGCTCGGAGCCCTGCCTGGTGGCGCTGCGGGTTGGGCACTCGGGTGGCTCAGCTGGAGACAAGTGCGCTCAGCTGGAGAAAGTCGGGGAGAACGAACGCAACCCCGGGTCCGGTCCCTCTGCTTGGGAGCAGACCCGATGGCCAGGAGGTGTGCTTTGGATTTCCCCTTAGGAACCACTCCCCCTCTCCGCCCCGCCCCCCCTTCCCGCCGCCTCCTCCTCTTCTCTGAAATGTGACACCGACGTTAAGCTAAATTTCACTAGTTGGCACAGAACTGAATGAAGGAAAGATGGGAATAGGGCACAATTGTTCTCCTGAGCGAGGCAGGCGTCCAAGTCCGAGGCAGGCTGCGGAGCGGACTTCACACGCGAGAACGCTGCCCAAATGCCAGGCGCGGCCGCCACCTGGCGGACGGAGCGGGAAGTTGCTCATCGTCCCAAATCGCCCTGCCCAGACACCAGCCCAAACTCCGGACCTGCCCTGGAGGAGGCGTTTCCCAGCTAGAGCAACGGTGCGGCCCAGTTCCAGGGCTCTTGACTCTCCATTCACTTCTTTCCCCAGTGGATGAAAGCTGCAATCCTTATCCGTACGCCTGGCCACTTTTCCAAATAAAGAAGGTGGCCCTTTGGGGCACTTCAGTCTTTGTAATACATTTGGCTCCGCTTCGTCTCTGTATAATCTAAGGACAGGCAAAAAGATTTTCACCCATGATTTAAAATTTTTTTTCTTCGAATTTTCTGAACAAGAATTTTCGCTTTGCTTCTCTGGCTCCCCCACCCCCAGCCGCAAGGGTCTGCCGTCGGGCACCTCTGGGGGCGTTGCTGGGACCAGAGTGTGGCGGAAGTCCCTTGATGCTTTAGTTCCTGTTCTAAGTGCTTAGGTGGGCACCACAGGCCACTGCACTGCCCTAGCACGAGAATGAATCTTGCCCCCCACTTCTCCTCCCCTCATTTTGAATCAGTGTTCTGAGAGGACGGAACTTCCCAACCTGTGTCAGAACCAGCCTCTTCTTCCTGGCCAGGAGGTGCAGAAACAGAAGTCTCCTCTGTCTTTAGCCTGTTGTTCCCATGGTCCGTGGGGAAAGGAGTCTCTCACTTTCCCCATCCAAGCACTGACCAGTGTTTTTTTTTTTTTCCAAGAGGTGCTGTTTCAAATTAGTAAGTTCGACTGGGGGGAAAAATGCAAGAAGGGATCTTGCATGAGCCTTCCCCTCATGCAGAGCTGTTGCCTGGCCCACCAGCTTCCACCCCATCAGTGCCCTTTCTCTTCTAAACCCCTCACAACAGCTCAAAATATTCAACTTTCTCCAACCAGCTAGTGCCAGATTTATCTACCATGCCCAACCCAACTTAAACCCACCAGCCTGGAGTCAACCCCAACTCAGAGAATCCTCTAAGGCAGAGGGTTTGGGAGAATGTAAATCATTACAGGAGCAGACAGCCGCATCGGTCTCCCTCAGAGCAGCCAGTGGGTTTGAACCAGCGACCTGGAGGTTAGCAGCTCAAACACTTAGTCCCCGATGCCACCAAGTCACTTTTTACCTACCACGGCTTAAAATGTTCAAGGGACTATTGTCTGTCCTGTGAGACCAATTCTAATATGTCTGTAAAAATAAATAAGACTTTAAAAATATCCTGGAATATTTAAGACACCTTTAAGAGCGGTTTTGTGTTAGTTCGGGTAGACTAGAGGAACAGATTTCAAAGACACACATATGGATATAAGGAATGGGTTTATATTCAAGAGGAACAGGACATTGAGAAAAACATCCCAGCCCAGTCTAGCTCAAAGTCACAAGTCTGATATTAACCCATATGCCCGAAATCAGTCCATAAAGTCTCCTTCCGACTCACAAAGTCACAGGTCAGTAGGTGCAGAGTCCCCGCACCAACAGGGGTCTCCCCATGGCTCCTTGCTTCCAGGGCTCAGGGTCCATCAACAGCATCCCGTGGTGGCAGAAGCAACTCATCGCTGGCAGAGGCCTCCATGTGGCTGCCCCAGCCTCAGAGGTCCGGCTCCATCAGGGCAAAGCCGTGTGGTCTCTCCGCCGGCTCCTCTAGCTTCTCAAACGCTGCCAGCTTGTCTTGTCCATGATTAATCGTCTCTGAGACTAACTCCCAACAACCAGGGAAGATAGCTTCTCATCTTCACGAGGGAAATATCACGAGATTTCCCAGAAGTCTCAGGAGAAAGCCATGCCCACATAGAGGCTTCATTGGCTACTCAAGGGCTATCTCCAGATTAACAGGCTAGACTCCACCCCTGCATTTCAATCATGAAATCAACATAAGCACATGACTGCCACAGGTCTTGTCAAGTAAGTTATAGAGTTTTCTGGAGCACATAACCAAAACTAGAATGATTTCAGGATCTTACACAGAGAGAGAACTATCATAAAGTAATCATAGCCCTTTCAGAGGCTTAAATCATGAAAATATCCATGGCCACATTCAACTGGAAATTTGTGATGGAACAATTGTTGGTGGGTTAGGTTAAGCATTAAATTATTTCACTGCTTTAGAGTCCTTACAACAGTTATTTCATAAAGCTCACCATCACAAAATTGGAATGCATTTTTTAAAAAACTGATTTGTAGAGAAACCTTGAAATTCACCCTTCGCCCTCCGCCATGGCGACCTCAGATTTGTGCTCCAGAAGCATCTTCTTTCATCAGTAACACAAATCTAGCTCAGCTGTGTCACAGACACACGAAAACCACATCTTGTTTTTCTGGAACCTCAGAGAAATCCTTCTACTCCTTTGAAACTGCAGGCTCTCCCTATTCTTACCCCTGCGCTTTGAAATAAGCCCTTAGTAACATCCTGAACCTCCAAAAGACCAATAAACCAAGCAGAAGCACAGTCCCTGGGCCTCCTCCAGTATCACACATGCAGTTCGATGTCTCCCGGGCCCGAAGGTTGTCCTCGTTGGTCCCCAAATCAGAATCCTTTTCCCAGCACTCTGACCCCTTCTTCCCACTTGCTTTTCCCGACTCCATGTGGTCAGTTCTGACGATAGCTTCCAAGGGGCCACCTGGAACTGGATTTCTGGAATCTTAGAATGTATAGCCATCATTACCCTTTATAGAGCATGCATTTGTCGTCAAGCTGGTTCCAACCCATAGCGACCTCACAGATGCCAGAAGGAGATGCTGCCGTATCCTGCGCCGTCCTCCTGATAGCAGGGACATTTGAGCCCACATTGCAGCTGCGGGGGG
>PVJH01032045.1:0-23092 GCA_004026705.1 Nesogale talazaci
GAGTGAGGTAAGGGTCTTGCTTCATTTTTCTATAGGTAGATATCCATTTTTTCCAGCACCACTTGTTGAAAAGGGCATCTGTTTCCCATTTGATACTTTTGGGGCCCTTATCAAAGATCAGTTGTCTGTATGCTTGTGTTTTTATTTCTGGATTTTCAGTTCTTTTCCATTGGTCTGAGTATCTGTCATTATGCCAATACCATGCTGGGGAGTGAGATATGCCTGACCAGAGCACATGAGAACAAATGAACGGGGAGGAAGAGAAAATGACGTGCATCCTGGCCCACGCAGCCTTCAGGATGATAATCCCACTCAGAACAGAATGCACAAAGAGGACTGTACAGCCTGCCCCATTATGAAATACGGCTACCCTCGCTGACCCAAGGCCTATCGGGGCCAGGATGAAAAAGTGGGGTCAAGATTATACCCTGTTGGACACAACCACACCAATGCAAAGCTCTAAGAGTATGCAGTAGAGCGTAGAGTCACAGATGGAGTTCCAAGGATATACTTTGGGGCCAGGGTATTGGCACCCCATCCGACTCAACCAGGGGTCACTCTAGGAGGCCAACTACAGACCTTGAACTTTATACAGGTTTTTATATTGCTATTATTTTTATTATTCTGTTACATATTATATAGTACATTGAGGGGGTTTCTTGCTGTTGTTATCATTGCTTTATTTGCTTAAGTTGCTCCATTTTAGGAGACATTTCTTGTACATATTGCTACCTCTACAGGTCTATCTAGACAAGATAGACTGGACAAAGAGGTTGGAGGCCAAAATGACAGGACTGATTGTTCCAGGGTAGGGAACATTGAAGAGGGAGAGGAGGGGGAAATGTGGTGATGTCAACCATCCTAGGAAAAAGGGAATAACAATTGATACAAATGCAGGGACAAGGTGGGTGAGAGAAGGCCAATAGGGATTGATTAAGACTAATGTAACAAAGAGAAAATGCTGAAATCCAAATGGAAAGTGAGCATGATAGTGGGACAAGAGGGAAGCAAATGGAAATAGAGAAGGAACTGGGGGATAATGAGCATTGATAGAGGTTCAAATACAGGTATGTTCATAGGGGCAAATATTTATAAGTGAGGATGGGGAAAGAGATTAATGTGTATTCTTATAGGGTTAGTATTGGACAAGAGATGGGCATTGGACCTCCACTCAAGTATCTCCTCAGTTCAAGAACACTTTGTTCCATTAAATTGGCATTCCAAGATGCTCACCTTTCTGACATGATCACTGAAGACAAATGTGTGCATAAGCAAAGGTGGCGAAGAAAGCTGATGGTGCCAGGCTATCAAAAGGTGGAGCGTCTGGGGACTTAAAGGTTTGAAAGTAAAACAAGCAGCCATCTAGCTCAGAAGCAAGAAAGCTGACGTGGAAGAAGCACACTAGCTTGTGGAATCATTAGGTGTCAAAGGGATTAGATATCAGGCTTTAAGAACTAAAAAGCATAACATTGCATGCTGACTTTCCTGATATGATTGCTGAGGACAAATGTGTGCAGAAGCAATGTGGTGAAAAATGCTGATGGTCCCCAGCTACCAAAAGGTATAGTGTCTGGAGTCTTAAAGGCTTGAGTAAACATGCGGCCATTCAGCTCAGAAGCAATAAAGCCCACACGGAAGAAGCACACCAGCCTGTGTGATCATGAGGTGGTGAAAGGATCTGGTATCAGGCATCAATGAGCTAAACGTATACTAATATTAATGAGGGGAGTACAGATTGGGGACCCAAAGCCCATCAATAAGTGAGGTGACATACTTTTGCAGAGTGGTTACAAGGAAGAGATGAGCCAGTTAAGATTCAGGGTAGGAGCTATGAAATATGCAATCTTCCTTTAGTTCCCATGCTGCCTCCCACTCACTATCATGACCCCAATTCTACCACATAAATCCAGCTAGACCAGGAGATGTACAGTGAAGTTGGAAACATGGGAAACTTAGGACAGATGATCCATCAAGACTAGTAATAGGAGTGGTAATACCAGAAGGGTGGAGAGATGGAGGAATAGAAAGGGAGAACCAACTTCAGGGATCTACACGTAGCCTCCTCTCTGGGACACGGACAACAGGGAAGCGAGTGTTGAGACACATTGTACAGTGTACAGGATGAAAAAAATAACAATTTGTAAATTACTAAGGGTTCAAGGCAAAGGGGGGTAGGAAAGGTAATAAAGGGAGCTGATACTGGGGGCCTGGAGGGAGGGAGAATGTTTTGAGAGTGATGATGGCAATGGGTGTGTAAAAGTGGCCTGCATACAATTGATGTTGTTATGGATTGTGATGGGAGTTGTATGGGACCCCAAATAAAATGATTCATTATAAAGAGGGGGGAGGGGAAAGGGAAGTTTTTTTTTTAAAAGAGGAGCTTGTACCAAGGGCTCAAGTGGAAAATGTTTGGAAATGTATGTGGCAACATGTGTGCAAATGTGCTTGATACAAATGATATACTGAATGTTGTAGTAACTGTAAGAGTCCCCAGTAAAATTATTTTTTTAAAAAAAGAGGAGGGCCCTCAGAGAGAGGCTGCAGCATGAATTCACAAAATGGCATGAAGGTAAGGGCAGTGCAGGATGAGGCCATGGTTTCTCACATTCTTTTCTTGTGTGTGGTTCCTGTAAGTCGGCTCCAACTTGACGGCACCTCACAACAAGTGTGTCTGCATAGGAATACGAATGCAGGGGTTCAGCCTAGGAATGTGCAGGACATTGCAATGCTTGCCAGTCTTTCCCCCAGTAAATTTAATCTATTTTGTTACTGTTGCTGGGTATGCACAGTAAAATATATCAATTCTACATATTTTACATGCACAATTTAGTGCAACCTTTCTTCGCTCCCTGTTTTACTCAGGGCGTAAAACGTACACTCCTAAGATTCCTATCTGGACTCCTAAATTTCCTATGTTATCTTTCAAGGTCCTAGGGTCCCGTTGACCCAAATAGCATAATGCTCACATAGAATTTTTTTTCACCTTCTAGTTAAGCCAAGATAGGTCAATTTTTAAGAAAATATTTTTGGTTTGAAATTGAAAGGACTATCTCAGGATAACGATTTCCAGAATCCATCTCTTCCCCATAATTGCACCAAGTCTGGAGTCTATGAGAATGTGGATTCCTTTTCTGCAATGTCCCTGTTCGGTTCAGTTTGAAACCATCAGCCACTCCTTGGGAGAAAGACGTGGGTCTGTACTCCTAGGAAGGAGCTGCTGCTGCAGAAACTCCAAGGAGCAAGCTCTCGCCTGTCCCAGGATTGCTAGGAATCTGAGTTGACGCCATGGAAGGGAGTCTGAGGGAATATCTTAAGCGTTCAGATGGTTTACAATGCAGAAAAAGTTAGAAAGGGCTATCAAGTATTAAGAGTCTGAGTAAAAGCTTGTTCTGAAATAGCATATGAGGGCTTTTTTTTAAGTTCCACTATTTTTTCTCACAGACAGTCCGTTTTTCTCACAGATCTTTAGAAATCCCTCATATATTCTCATTATATACTACCAAAAGTGACTAAGGAATGTTAAACATTTCAAAATGAACTTATGAAGTAAGTGTGATTAAGCTCGATCATCCTCCTTATTGGTGTAATGTGTAAAGAATAACTCAATGATTATGAGTTCTCTTGAGGGAACCAAAATATTAGTTTCTTCTTTGTAAGGTATATATTGTTCAACTGTTTGATGTGTTTGTGCTTTGTGCATGTGTGTTACTTTAATCCAAGAATGGCTGAATTTTGTATTTGTTATTAGTACTAGTTCTATGTAACAGTACTAGTTACTGTTATTTTAATTTAAAAAAAAAAGGTAAATGACTGTCTTTAAGAATTGCTGTGAATGTTATGGCAGGTTAAATAAATTCCAAAAACCTTTCTGATTCAATAATATAGACTTTGAAATCATTCTAAAAACAGAATACATGCTCCACAAAATATTTGATTGAAGCTTTCTTAGAAAAAAAGTGTTAAATGTTTATATATTGGACTATCTCTCATATAATATCTCAGGGTATATGAAATAAAAGATAAAATAGTTCTTTTACTTTTGGCCTTTCACCCTCAAGAGATGAATTTTATAGATTTATTTATCTAGGCAACATTATAACTGTGACACTGAAGGTTTTATGTCACTCCTGGCCGGGCCAGGATTCTCAGTGGTTTGTCAATTAAAATGTAATAATTCTCCATAATTCAATCTACTTTATGTAATAACCTCCATGCAAGATGGTATCTTCTGCAAGGAACCAATTAACTGAATGGGAGATTCCTCGTGAACGTGTTCTGCTTTCAATATAAATGGATGCTAAGCAAGAGTTTGCTTGCTTTGTCCTGAGTCGGAATCCTACACCTGACATGAGTCAGAAGCCTGCTACATTCATTGTCTGTCAATTCTGGGCATTGTCCGAAGCCTGCCATTTTGCCTGCTAATCTTGGATTAATCTACCTCTAAATCCAGAAGTCTGCCCTCTGAATGCAGTCCCTGCAGCTACCCAGTGACGAGAACCCCCCAGCCTCACAATCAAGCCAAAGGTTTACAACTTTCCAGTCTCTACGACCGCGAACCATCTTCTTGATAGAAATCTTACGTAGTGCTTACAAGTTGGGCTACAAACCTTAAGGTCAACAGTTCAAAATCAAGAGCCACTCGTAATGCCTGTAAAGAGTTAAATTCTCCGAAACTGGCAGGAACAGCTCTATACTATGCCATGGGATCACTATGAGCTGACCTTGACCCCATGTCAGTAAATGTGAACTCTGTGATACAGATACACACAGGTAAGGTTCACTTGATTTACTTCTCTAAAGAACCAAGCCAAAGCATTAATCAAGTGAATAAAAAAGCAAAACACTTTCTTTTAAAATATATTGTAATATAACATCATTACAATATATAATCTTAAATGTATAGCTTTCAGCAAAAAACATGAATGTAAAGACACATAAAGTTTACTAACCTTTTTTTTAGTTTGGTCATCTTTAGAACGAAAAATAAAGAGCAAAATAATAGAAAGATAGAATACAGTTGATAGAAACTGCTTTTACTTGTATCCAGATGTGTTAAGCAGGAAAATATTTCAAAGTATCTAATGAGTATATATGTGTGTGTGTGTGTATACAAACACATATATGGGACTAAAGAGGAAATCAAATGTATAAGATTAATAAAATTGAACAAAATGAAAAGATCAGAATAATACATCAACTATTTTTAAATAAAGTATAGAGTTAAAACAGATAAGCTATCACTAGAAGACTCCAGCTCTCACCAGAAAATACTAGATAAATCAGTGACTTGAATAAAATGCAATTCAGTTTCTCCAATCTGAAGAACAGGAAAAAATAGTAAAAATGAACTTAGGTTTAAAGATATGTGTAAAAACATGTTTCTCTAACATGGGCACAATAAGAATCTGAAAAAAATGAAAAGAGATTAAGGTAAAAATTTTCCAAAATTTGATGAAAGCATTAACAGAAATTTAAGAATTGTAATAAATACTAAATCTTTAGATAGAATAAAGATATTTCTAAACTTAGATTTATAGCGAAAAAGCAGAAAAGAAAGGCAAATCTTCAAAATAGAAAGAGAATAGCAATCCATTCTATATAGTAAAATGTCAAAATGATTAATAGTTGATTTTCATTTGAAATAGTAGACACCAGAAGGCAGTGGATAATTTATTCATAGACAGAAAGAAAGTAAAGTGTCACCCTTGGCTTTTATTCAACATAACCATTCTTCGGAAATGAAGTTCAAATAGAGACATTGCTATGTAAAGCATGAATAAAGTTGTTGCCCACAGACTTACTTAGAGAAAATAATTAAGGAAGCTCTTCAGACTGAATGGAAATGAAAGCATTCTCCACTCACTTCCACAGGAAAAAGGAAGAATACCAGAGAATGGCGATATGTGACACAAGACTAGCGACCCTACAAATATCCTTTTCCCTAAGTCACTGAATTTATTGGATACAAATATGAAGGTCTAATGCAACAATTTGTTTTAAAGGTAAAAAACATCTCATGGGATTTAAAGAATGCTTAGATAATAACTCTGACACTGCGATAAGACAAAGAAAGGGCAGGAAAGGAGATGCAGAACAAGAATGCGTGCCATCCCAGAAGGAAATTGCTCTGAATCTGGAGACCACATAAATTAATAATGCACTTTTAATCTGTAGATCAGCCATACAGGTTTTAACAACAGCACAGTGCAAAACAATCAACAGATATATTAAAATGACACACTGAAAACATTCAATTAAAAAGAAGATAGTCACAGAGACAAAAGGACACAAAGTTATTTGAGACATACAGGCATGAAAAATGGATGATGTCATTCCAGCAATACCAATAAAATCAAAGTTCAAGTTAAAATTGATTTCTAGTCTAAACAGAACATTTAGCCTGAGGTTATCACACTGAGTAGAAAACATGACACATCTAGGGTCTACATATGCTGGCTGTGAGAGACTTCTTAGATTTAAAAATACAAATAGATCAAAAGTAAAAGAATGGGGGAAAGGTATAAATGCACACAAAAATCTTAAGAGAGCAGAAGTGATCTTATTAACATCAGAAGGAAAAAAAGACTTTAAGATTTAGATTGTTAAACATAGATTGTTTCCTCAACTATTCTGAATTAGAGAGAGCCCTTCTTTTATAGTGAACTAAGCTAAAATAAAGACCCGTCCTTTGAACTCACTGGTGGATCCACTGGAGAAATATGAGGCCAGGCCCTCTGTAAAGAATCACATCCTAAACCTTTTATGTAGCAGTTCTCCTCTGTTTTTTTAAAGTCATTCTGAAATGGAGTTCATTTGATGGCAGCAAGTTGGTTTGGGTCATGAATTATACACCTTCAAAGTCTGTTTTGATGCCTGAGAATTTATAGATGTGATTTTTTTTGGAAACATGCTAGGAAAAAAATATATTTGCAGGTTCTGTTGCTTAAGGTGTTCAAAGGTCTTTTAGTCGATATTGAGTTTATTCCAAATCATGGTAACTTTGTAAATGCAGAGTACGCATTTAGACACACAGGGAGAGGCAGGCACAAAACAACGCAAAAAGCAATTAGGGAGACCAAGGTTCTCTAGAGATGAACAAGAAGAAAGGAACTCTCCTTAGAATCGTGCCTTAAAAGTCAGCCTCTAGTCTTCTGAATTATAAGAAACAAATTCTTGTTCTTGAAAGTGACTCACTGGCAGTGTTCTATATTGTTGCTGCTGTGAGTTCTGTGGAGTGGGTTCCACCTATATGCACAATAGAATGGACACTTCCAGTTCTGCATTCCCTCACAGCTGTTGTTCAGTGTAAACCACTTGTTCTAGACACTGTGCCAATCCTGCTGATGGAGGGTCTTGCACATCCACCTGGACCCTTTATTGAATCAAGTATGATGTCCTTTTCCAGGAATTGATCTTTCCTGATGACATGCCCAAAATCTGGGATCTGAAGTCTCACCATCCTGGACTGAATTTCAAAGGCAGAGTTATCCATTCTTCTGGCAGTTCAGGGCAGTCTTACTCTTCTTCTCCAATGACATCATTCCAATGCACCAGTTTCTCTGTAGTCTTCCTTTTCTTAATTGTCCCTCTTGCACATGCATTATGTGCAACACTTACGGGCAACACTGTGGGTGTGGCCAGATGCACCTTTGTTTTCTAAATGATATTTTAGAACACCCTTCAATACTTTCAGAAAATCTTTGGCAGCAGAATTTCCCCAATATCTCCCTCTCTCTTCCTCCCTCTCTCTCTCTCCCTTTCTTGAAAATGTTTATATTTAGCATAGCCAGCTGGGTTCAGTTTAGTTTATTCCAATTTTATTGGCGACATTTAAAGCATCATAGTCAGAAAACAGTTGAACATATGCCTTCTTCTCACCATCAGGCCTAATCAAGGTGTCGACCTTGGCTACGTCAATGTCATAGAGCTTCTTCACAGCCTGTTTGATGTGGTATTTTTTGACTTGACATCACAGTCAGCAAAAGCGTGTTGTTATCTTCAATCTTCTTCATGGCAGAGCAACCCTGTGGTCAAGGGGACCTTGATGAAGGCATAATGGTCCAGCTGATTTCTCCTGGGGGCGCTCTTCCCAGGGTATTTGGGCTGCCTTCTTAGTCTCAGGATCTAGGGCCGCTGGAAGGTGGGTGGCAAGCGGATCTTTTATTCGTGGCTGTGGATGACTTTCAGCATGGCCTTCTTGGCTTTTAAAACCTTAGCTTTGACTTCTGTTTGGAGAGGGGCAGAAGCTTCCTTCTTTGCCTTTGACACATCTTTGCAAAAAGAAGTTTTTTTGATTTCTTGACTGCAGCTTCCACGAACATTGGTTGGGGGTCCAAGAAAGAAATCCTTGACAACATCAATCTTTTTGTTTATCATAACGTTGCATATTAGTGCAGCTGTGAGACTGGTTTCTTTTTTCTATGTGGATTGCGTTGCAATCCATGCAGCCTGACATTCATCAGCACGAGCTTCAGCTCTTTTCTCCTGAGAATCAAAAGCTCTTAAGGAGTCTTCCTCAGGTCTGCATGCTTCATTCAGTCCAGTTCCTTGGGTTATTTGTTCTGTTTGCCATATTGAATAAATATGGCAAAAGATAATTAGATCAGCAAAAAAGAACAATTTCATGGTTATGAAGAGTTGATTCATTGGGATAATAGTCTGATTACTTCAAAACAGAGCCCCCAAAAGATAAAGCAAAAGCTAGCAGTATAGAAGACATAAATAGAGAAACAACAGTAGACAAAAACTTCAATATAGAATTCACAATTACTTATAGAACACTTAGAGAAATAATAGGCAAGGATTTTTTTTCAGAAAAGATTGCTCCTTTAAAATCAACAAAATTGAAGAACCATTGGTCAGAGTGCCAAAAATGTAAAAGACACAAATTATATATATTTTTACCAAACCATTGTGATGTTGAACACAACTACTAAGGCAGCATTATTGGGAAAACTCAAGTGTACAAGTGGTTTTCTCAATTCAAAAAAGAAGAAAATATGTCATATTTTTGATGACATATATCCTTCTGGATGTCTGCCAACTTCTTGAACACCTCAAAACATCGGCTTATAGTACATTGGACATTCATTCCACCATGTCAGACTGCTAATCAATCTGTCTATTTAGAGATTCTGAAAAGATTGCATGACAATGTGTAACAAAAAAGACCTGTTTTTGGCATATGGCAGACTAGATTTGTCACCATGACAATGCACCAGCTCACGCAACCATCTCAGTGTACCAATTTTGGGCATCAAACAGGATGGTTCTCGCCTCATATACCAGACTCACCTGACTGTGCTCCCGGCAACTTCGCTTTGTTTCTGCAAATGCAGGAGCTAGAAGGCAGTGATTTGATCCTTTGGAAGTGATGCCGAGGAAAAATGTGAGGGAGGTGATGTCAGCCATCCAAAAAGAGGAGTGTGACAAATAGTTCCAAGAATGGAATCACATTCAGTGTAATGGAGAGTACTTTCAAGGTGAGAAGTTTATTGGGTAAAAAAAAAAATTAATACATCGCTTTGAAAAAAAACACTTTGGGAGAATGTGTCCCTTTGTATTGAAGCTAAGATCAGAATGCAGGCAAGATATGTGGCTTTTGCTACTTATATTCCATATGTAGCAACAACGAACAATTTAACTCCTTCTGCTAAGAAAAATTGGCCTTTCCCCCCAAATGTGATATATTTACAGGTTCTGTAGCTTAGGGTGTCCCAAGATGTGTTAGGTGCTGTTGGACTGATTCCAAGTCATGGCAGCTCTGCAAGAGCAGAGCCGACCTGCTCCTTTCCAGGCTGCAGGGTTGTCGGTTAAACGAAGCAGGCTACCAGGGTTCTCCTGCTGTTGAACCACTGGGATGGTTTGAACACCCTATCTTTGTTTATTTATTTTAATATGTTACTGTGAATTGAGTGAAGGTTTTAAAGAAGGCGGTTATCAGTTTTACATTTTAAAAAATATGCATGCGCCACCTCATCCCCGTTATTGTAATCCTCTCTATGTAACATAATTTATCCACTTTCTTCCTATGATTCCATTTATCTTTTTTTTGAAGCTCTGATCTTTAGATGTGTGATTGAACACAATTAATTTGGGTCATTTAAGTTACTTGTCCACATATGTCCATGGGTATCTTTTGCTTTGTTTGCAAGTTAAATTTTCCGAAGGTATCCTGAATCTCTTTGGAAAGCAAAATTCTGCCTACAACAGTGATAATAGATGAATGAACTTTGAAAGTACCAGGCCAAGAAAAAATAGTATTAAAAAATACCATTATTATATTATTCCATTCTATTCCAAATAAATCAAATTTTAAAGACAGAGAGGAGATCAGTGGATGTACAAGGTTGGCATGTGAACAGGGGTTAACTACTAATGGGTGTGATGGAAATTTTGATGCAAACATTATAACTTCTTATGCTAATGGTCACACAATCCAATTACTCTATAGAAAACACTAATGGTACACTTACGGCCAGTAAATTGTGTCTCATTAATGCTTTTAAACAATATAGATAGAAAAAGTAGAACAGAAGTTTGACTTAAAGAATGTAAACAGACCTTCTCCCAACAGAAGTTACATATGAGAAACTGAAAGTGGACTAGAAGGCAAATACATTTTAAGGAACAGTTCCGATATCAAATATTAAATCCACTCAATTATTTTTCATAAATCTATCTATTTGATTGTTTATAACTTTATAGAATCATAATAAAGTGAAAATATCTTGCTCTGGCTCTGAAAAATAGATCTTTTAATGAAGGGAGATAAGTTGCTTAAAAATATATTATGTCAGAGAATTCCCACTTTTAGAAAATAATGATGATGACATTTAACTCTGAATATTTATGTTGAAAACTCTTTCAAGTATTTAAAGGACTGCTTTTAAAATTACTTACTATGGACTAATAATGACAAGGTGAATGGGAAATTATGAACATAGTATTAAAACTAAACTCATAAATATAGTGAGATCTCATGAAATGCTTATTCACATATAACTTACTATATATCACAAAGACCAATTATTTTTCTGCAATCTAAACTAATTTTCAAAATCAATTTTATGCTACAATGTCTCTCTTTTCTTTGGAGAATAAGATCTTCTTACTTGCTACTATTTTCTTAACAAAAACCAAATCTCAACAGAATTGCTTTATCTTTCTATAGTTTACAACCAACCAACAGAAGCCAATGTTACAATCCACTGTGCTAGAACTTGACTGCTCTCACAGCCTCTGTGAGTGTTCCAGTCTATGCAGGTGAGCACAGAGCAGAGGGCTAGCTCTCTGAGGGACTTGCCAATGCTCCTTGAGAATGGAGTGTCTTAGATGCAAAATCATCTTCTGGAAAGTTCAGAAAGTGCTCATGAAATCTCCTGGGATTTCACTCCAGTCACCACTGATGGGACTAAAATACGGTACTTCCCATCAGGCAAGGCAGTCAGTGCTGCCATAATCTAGTATCAAGCAAAGGAAATCTGGCCTGAGCTTATGAAAAGCCTCTACTTTCGGATTCTCCTTATTATATCACATAGCATTTTTTACTTTCTCATAAAATGGGCTTCTTCTACTTGTTGTGCAAATGGTTAATGCACACAGTAGCAAACCAAAATGCTCCAATCCCAAGCCACCTCAAAGGAAGGACAATCTAGTTCTGAAAAATCAACCAGGGAAATCTTAGGGAGCACAATTCTGTAACATGAAGGGGCTGCCATGACTCATGATTGCCTTCAAATGATTCTTATGATTCCATATTTCAGAAGAGTAACATTTAGAAATTTCAACCTTAGCACTGATGTTTGTTTTCCAAGCCATGCTTCTCTGCTCTTACCAGAGAACTTTTACCTTTCAAATAAACCTAAGGCTGTGAAAATTAATCATTTGAAGGAGAATAAACTGCAATAATGGAGTTAATGGTATTTATCTCAAGCTAGCTCCGTTTCAGATTGAACTAAAAAAAAAAAAAAACAAGAAAAGTTTCTCTTGGTCTCTTGCTTTGCTTTTTGAAGAAATTAGTTAGGAAATGGATTTTATGTTGTAATAAACAGCTTGAGTGTTTTCTTTCTTTCTTCTATAGAAATGCATAAGGTTAAGGAACTCATTTGTTCTTACGCTATTGAAATACAAAATTAAATATTCAAATAATTTTAAAATGATTGCAAATGAAATGCCAAAATAAGGAGGTAACTCCTCACATAAAAAGGCTAATCATGGTTAATTGTTTCCCTATTTGTTTGATGAGAATAGCCATTATAAGCTCATTTGAAGTATGTAGATGTAATATGCAATTACCATAGGACTCAGCTTTCCAAAACTCAAACAGATAACATTGATAATGCTGTTTATTGGCAAGGTTTCCAATGTGCTTTGTTTTCAAATGAAAAATAAGTGTGTGGTTTTACTCTATTCTTATTTACATGAGCATATTTTTGTTCGAGGTGTGGTGATATAATGACTATAGCCTAAATCAGCTTGTTTATTGCTGCACAAAGACCTGGGTGGCTGCCAATACTGCTTAGGAATCTTTGAAGAAATGGACTAGAGTCAAAGTATTTCATTCCAGATCATCTTTTCCCTGTAAGCTAAAAGTGTGAATCCTCTTGACACTTTAGAATATCCATATCTTCTCAAGATCACGCTTCATAGATTCATTATCCATGTAACAGCTCTCAGTAG
This sequence comes from Nesogale talazaci, assembly GCA_004026705.1. Taxonomy (NCBI): domain Eukaryota; kingdom Metazoa; phylum Chordata; class Mammalia; order Afrosoricida; family Tenrecidae; genus Nesogale; species Nesogale talazaci. Next base: position 12,682 of record PVJH01032045.1, read on the forward strand.
GGTTATGTCCCCTGATGGATATAAGGAGGAGTTCAAAGTCTGTCTGTGCTATGTGATAGGAAATGAAGTGATGAAGCTAATTTTTGACTTCCATTTATCTTGATACAGGAAAGATTAAAAATAAGCCAGTTGTTCACCCAATTAACTTATAGATTCTATAGCATGGAATTAATACCAGGAAGGTAAGTGATTATAAAATTCTCTTAAAGGAGTGCTGGCCTTAAGAGTGTGCTTTAACAAAAACATAGAGCCATGGTGGAGTGGTAGCTATGTCTTGGATTGTGAGCGGGCTGTTTGGCAGTTCAAAACCACCATCAGGTTCGTGGGAGAAAGAGTAGGCTTTCTACTCCAGTAAACAATGATGGCCTTGGAACCCACAGAGAGTTCATATGAGTCAGCATCGATTCACTGGCAATGACTGAGTTTGGGTAACAACAAAATTGGCCTGTAGTATTGTGTTTATGTATATGTATATGCAATATTTGAAGATCATGATATTCAAAGCCATTCCCTTTCCCCTTTGCTAGTCCAGTCCTCTATGTCTTATGAGACAATCTTAATTTCTAAGACAGAAAACTGTTCTCAGTACACTTGTCTCTACTTAAAAATCTGCTCTATTCTCCCTACACCCAATAAATTGGTTTCCATTGATCCCTTTCTCCTCAAACTACAGTGTTCTCTTCACAATAAATTTCTTAAGATTGTACTATATAAGTATAGCTTGATATGTTTTCTGGATCAGTACTATTAATATTACCTCTTCTGATTTTGCTGTGTAGTTACAGTTCTCTAGAGGAAAATGCAGTTTTGATGTTCCTGGAATTTCTAGCTGATTCAGACTCAAATTAGCTCATCTTTGCCCTCAGCTTCCATTCCTCTGTACTTCTGCACATATCCTGTGTGATAAAGAAAGGCAAACCAAAATAAGTGCAGAGGTATTTTGCCTCTGTTTGGGAATTGACATGAGGAAAACTATACATTAACTAAATAAAATATGACCTTGTACAGTTAAAGCATTCTGCTAATTTTTAGCTAGAAAAATGAACAATATTTCTAATTGATATACTACTGCTTCCAACTTTGAAAATTACTTAAATAAAAACAACTGTAACACACAGGAGAACATAAAAATAATTGGTGGAGTCAAACATGTCCTGTCTCACAAAATAATCGCAAGCATATACAACCATGCCACACTTCTTGATTATCTGATTATACTAAATTTTCCTTTACCACAACTTTGAAAAATTATCAGGCAGTGTCTCTGATGTCACACATTCCATATGGGACTGCAGCTGAACCTGAGTTCCCTCCAGGGGTACCAGTGATTACCAAAGCACATAAGCTGCTTCCTGGTGATTGGCCTAGGAGGATAGTTTATGCTATTCATCGAAAATGTCTTAGTATAGTCACAAATGGTATGAGACAATAGTTAGAAAGAGAGTGTAAAGTCATGGGCAGAGAGGGAGAGACCAGAAAAAGGCCTGAAAGAGGTGGGGTTGGGGTGTTTGGGGACTGTTAGGCTGGGCCAAAAATGACTAGTGGGATCTCCCTTTCGGAAGACAGGAGGCGGCAAGAGGTGGGGACTAGTCCACCATTGCTACCACCACCACCCTCAATCCTCACAGACGTAGTCTAATGGGAAGGCATCTCACCCATGTTAAGAGAGTGTGTCTTGAGGGACATTGCCTCCAAGCTATTACATGGCCCCTGACACTCTCAGAACACTTGTTGATCATAACGCCCATGTGGAAAGGTGAGGAACTCGTGTTCAACTTCATACTCATAACCCTAAAATGCAAATGAAAGTACTTTCTTTTAAAAATCATGTCACTGGGGGATAATACAACTCTTATCACAATCCATATATCAATTGAATCAGGTATGTATGTGCGTACATATGTTGTCTTCATTCTTTTCTAGGCATTTACTTTCTATTGAGCTCTTGGGATCAGCTCTTTTTCCCCTCCTCTTTTTTCCATCCCCCTGATAGATTTGTACATTTTGATTATTTTCATCTCTCATACTGACCACTCGCTTCCACAAATGTTGTTTTTAAAAGGATATGGATTTTTCTTTTATCTCAGAGAACATGTGTTCATAATTAGTCTCATGAAAATATGATCTCTCTTAATTTATTGATTTAATTTAATTCATTTTCATTAAAATATTAATAAATATTTAAGTTCATATTATGTACCATAGCTGCCCACTTTCTTTAGGTGACTGCACATATAGTCCGAGACAACAACTGTGAGGGGAATGGCATGCATCCCTTTGCAGTAACTGAGGACAAAGCAGTACTTGGGGATTTGTTTCTATATAGCACTGTCCTGAACCATGTCCACTACTGCTACCTTTGATCCCATAGTTCACACAATTGTACCCATCCGTTCCCTTGAAGATCTTCCTGGTTTTGCTGGCCCTCTAGGGGCATGATAAACTTTTCCAGGGAAAAACTTTCACTGCCTTTGCTTCTAAGGAGTATTCTGACTATAATTCTTCCAAGACAGAATTGCTTGTTCTGGAAGACCAAGGTATATTCAATATTCTTCACCAAAACTATAATGCATTTCAGCAATTCTCCCCTAGTCTTCCTTATTCATTGTCAAGTTTTCATGTGAATGAAAGGTGATAGATAATAAGAGAACTTGTTGTAGGAAACCTTTATCCTCAAAGTGGTATTCTTCCTCTTCGACGTTTACAGAAGTCTTTTGTAGCAGATTTATGTAATGCAACTAGTTGTCTTTCCAATCAACTTTGTGGATCCAAATAAAAGGAAATTCTTGGAAACTTTATTTTTTTTCTTTGTTTTATCATGATGTTGTTATTGATCCAGTTGTGAGAGGTTTATTGGGTTTCATTTCATTGTTTTATGACTATACTGAAGATTTTTATTTTCATCAGTAAGTACTTTTTTGGGTGGGGAGCATCACTGCCCTCTGGTGGTGGGAGTAAGAGGCCCAGCCTTTGCTCCTGTGGAGGTGCTGCTGGAATTGAACCTCCATTCCAGTGGGCCACTGTCCCACGCACAACAACTACGCCACCGGGGCTCAGCCCAATAAGTACTTTTTTTATCTTCTCTTTAAGAGAAAAAAAGCAATGCAGAAGGTAAGATATAATGATGCAGACAATACCCTAGGGAAACTTCCTTTTAGGGTTGTGACCAGATTAAGGGTGTGGCACTCTATTTTAATCAATTTACTACTAAATATCTGATCACATTCAATCACACCAGGAGCCATAAGTACATCATTATATAGCTGCCAAATTAATGATTCATACACTAAGGCTAGATTTCCATTGTTACCCTTAGGTTTAGTTCTTTGGTATGGATAGCCCTCAATTGTATTTTGCACTTTTTGTCATTGAATATATGGTTTCTTGAGTGTTGTGTCTGTCATCATAATTTACACATCCCCAGATTTACGTGGCATGGGTGTTCATGTGTAAATGTACAATCTAGTTTTAGATTCTGTTTTTTTCTAATGTGCAGATAGAGACTATAATTTTTCCAACATAAAACACCTCTCAAGAATATAAATACTACAGAGCTCAATTTTTGGTAGTTGTGGTTTTGGTGACAGAATCCAAAGCCAGAGAGACTGATTTCATACGTGTACCAGTTCGGTCTAAGTGCCCTTTGACCTACCTTCATCAAGGAAATAAAGCTGTAACCAACTGCCCTGCATATCTAGTGCCGCTGAGCCAAGTACCACGTGAGGCCAACTGCGCTCCCAAAATACAATGGAGATTTTCCTTGCTGATCAACCAAGTTGGTTTTGGTTAAGCTCTTGAAAAGTTAAGGTCTAATTAATCTTAAAGTACATTGTTGTTAAAATTAAAATGATGCCTTTTATACATGTTCACCAATCTTATAAAATTCTGAGTCTGATAGTGAATTGCATAGAGTAAACATTGCCACCCACATTTACGATTCATAGGGAAAATATGCTAGGCTACTAGTTTCTATACTGGTGATTTTATATAAGGATCCTGGCGATGCTGTTGTATAACCTTTCGATGTAAGCTGCAAGCTTGGAAGCTCAATGCAAGAGCTGCACCTGGGAAGAAAATGAGACTCTCTGCTTTCATAAAGGTTTAAAACCCTCAAACCCTTCTGTAGGGTTGCCATATGAATCATATTTGGCCAGTGTGCTAATCTGGGTAGACTAGAGAAACAAATTCATAAGCATGCATACGTGCATAAGAAAGATTTTATATAAAGGATCCATTAAGAAAACATCTCAACCAGTTCAGTTCAAGGCCATAAGTCTGATATTAGCGCACATGCCCAATACCAACTTATGAAGTCCTCTTCAGGCTCACGAAAACATGCAGTGAAGTCAAATGCAGGAAAATCACAAACCGGCGGGTAGAAAGTCTTTGGAGCTAGTGGCATTGTAAGTATCTCAGCACTGGCAGGGGTCTCTCTGTGGCTTCTCCAGCTTCAGAGGTCTGGTTACATACATGTGGCTTGTCTGTCTCCATGCACTAGTGTCTTGTCAGCTGCAATGTCTCACGGAAAGCCAACCTTGTCAGTCGAGTGTCTGCAAGGGAAGGAGAGAAGGAAGTACTAGATTTTCCAGAGTTCTTAGTGAAAGAGACCATACCCACTCAGAGGTCTCATTGGCTGTCTCCAGATTGACAGGCTAGACTCCACCTGTACATTCTTCATCCTCAAATTGACACCAGCTTAGGCTACTGCCACAGCCAGTTGGAGCTGGAGTTGACATACCTATCTCATGGGTGAAATCACAACAATGACACTTCTTTAGAAATGCTGTCCATGTCTGAGCAGGGACAGTTACTTTAAAGTTCCTGCAGGGAAAACTAGTTTATTTCTTTGACTTATTCCTAAAAAGTTAAGATGGTTTTCTGGGTTGAATTGTTACCTCCAAATATGTGCTAGATAAGTTAGATAATGATTCACAGTGCTATAGGAGGAAGTGCCTTAAAAAAAAACTAGAAAAAGCTCCACAGGGTAGAGTTTTCATAGGACCCACTTTTCCCTCTTAGAACTCCATCAAGCAATTCACTCTGAACTAGTTTAGTGCACCTAGTGGCGTCACCTGAAAAGGTACTCTCTGGTCACTCTGGTGTGTTTATGCAAACAGTTTCATTCAAACCTCATTTTTTGTGTGTGATGGTCAATTTCAGAGAACAGTGTGCAGCTGTGGAATTTTGTTTACTGCTCTGGAAAAATTTCCTCAGAAACTGTTCTGACACGGAACACAGCTTAAAAAGACAGTGCGATGGGAAACACTCAAGTGGTTGTCTCATTTCAAAAAAAGGTGAAATGTCAATTGATGACTTGTTCTGGATGACTGTCAATAAATGTAGACTCATAATGAATTTTGAGTTCATTCTACCTGGTCAGACTCTTAATCAAGCTTTCTATTTAGAGGTTCTGAAAATATTGCACATTGGTATGCAACCCAAAAAAGTCCTGATTTGTGGCAGATGGCCTTGCCACCATAGCAATGCACCTGTCCGCATAGCCATTTCAGTGCACCAGTTTAGGGGACAAAACAGCATACCTCTTTTGTCCCACAATCCTTACTCACCTGAACGAACTCTGTGCAGTTTCTTTTTGTTGCTGCAAATGAAGAGGGACATGAAAGGATAGATTTTATGATGCAGAAGAATTGAAGAAAAAAATGAGGGAGATGCTCTTAGCCATTCAAACAGATGAATTTGAAAAATGTTTCCAAGAATGGAATCACAGATTTGACAAATGTATTGTGTAATGGAGAGTACTTTGAAGATGATAAGAGTGTTTGTTTTTTTTTAATTAAATACATTGCATTTTTAAAAATTCCATTCTTTTTTGGTGAGTGGAACCCCCTCATATATAATCACCCTTCATTTTATGGCTTGGTGATAAAAAACAAAACTGAGGATCACATGATAGAACTTTGCAAGATCAATGACTACATAAAAAATAGCTCTTACAACAGCACAGTGAGTACACATGCTATCTTCTCCAGATGGAGGATGTAGAAACTCTATCGATGGCATATGTGCAAACAGAGAATGAAGAAGCCCAATACTAGCCACTAAAACAAGGCCACTAAACTGTGCAACAGACCACAATTGCTCGTATGTAAGTTCAGGTCGAAACTGAGGCAAATTAAAACAAGTCTGGGAGGACTTTTGATTGGGAGAGCTCAGGTCTTCCTTTGAAACACTGAAAGAATAAACAGAGCAGAAGCATGTTTGTAATCCAAGTGCTTTTAGCAGGAAAAGGGAAGTTTCCAGTATTCCAGTTTCAATAAGTTCATGCTGTGTCAGGAAAGCGCACAAGGTTGTGCACAGAAGTTCACAGCCAAACACTAAACACCGCATGGACAGAATACAGGAATAGGAGCACAAGATCACACATTAAAACTAGGAAACACCCAAGAGTCAAATGAGGGCTGGACCCTTGCTGACCCTGGGGCGAGGGGCAGGAAGAAACTCACCCTCCTCTTGCAGCATGCCCCAGAGGAAGAACAAAGACAAAAACAGGGGGGCCAGAGCTCTGCCCAGGTTTACTCTTAGTGCTTCGGACTAGCCAAGCATGGCTGTGCTTAACAGCAGACCTTGTTGGCTGAGGTTAAGTGTACCTGTTTGAGGTAGTATTGCTGGTGCCTACAGTGGGTGCACCAAGTGGGTTTCACCTGGGCCTCAGGGGCTTGTGTATGAGCCTGCCCAGTTCTGGAGTTTCCCATAGGTGTCTAATTAGGATGTCTAACTTCTTTCCAACCCCTGAATTGTGGCATGGATAGCCAATTTTATTTTAGCACAGGCATTTTGGAGGACAACGTTTTTTCCTAATCCAGCTAATTTTTTAGTCCACAAGAACCAAAATACAAATTTCAATATATCCCACGTTAAATTCAAGAACTTCAGAAGAACAGATTTGATGCATTGAACTCTAATAATGGAAGACTTTATTAAATGTGGGATAACATCAAGAATCTCATACATGACAGAAACATAACATTATTAAAAAGATAGCGAAGAAAGAAATAATCCAGTGGAATGTTATAAAAGAAACTGAAACTTCTTAAACATAGAGTAACTAAAGCAAATGGAAGAAATGATGACATCAAAGAACTGGACATAAAAATCTCAAAGCGTAGCTCCAGAAAACAAAGTTAAATATTATAATGAAATGTATAAAAACCTGGAGTGAAACAAAATATGGAATTCACTCAGCATATTTTAAAATGGAAGGACTAAAGATAAAATGCAAGTTGCAATATTGAATTATTCTGTGGGCAAAATATTGACAGTGCAGGAAACATCAAAAGAAGATGGGAAGGGTAGACAGAGTCACTGTACCAAAAAGAATTAGTGTACTATCAACTGGTTCAAACGGTAGCAAAAGATCAAGAAACAATAATAATGAAAGGAAAAGTTCAAGCTGTGCTGAAAGCACTAGCCAAAAAGAAGATCCCATAAATTGATGGCATACCAATGGAAATGTTTCCACAAGTTACTGGAACATGGAATGCTCTCACTCATCTATGCCAAGAATTTCAGAAGACAGACAGTTATGAGTAGTCATGAGTGGAAGTTATCAAATTTGTACCAGGTTCAGAGAAAGGTGACCCAACAGATGGCTCAAATTGCAAAAAAATACTATTAATATCACACGGAAGTATTTTTTTTCTGAGGGTCAATCAATACATTGATTGGGAGCTAATAGAAATTCAAGTCAGATTTAGAAGAGGACATGGAACAAGGGATGTGATGGTTGATGTCTGATGGATCCTGGTTGAATGTAAAGAGTACTAGAGAGATGTTCACTTGTGTGCCACTGAATATGCTCAGGCACTCGACTGTGTGAACCATAACAAACTATGGTGAGCTTTGCAACGAATGGAAATTACAAAGCACTTAATCTCATGCTGGCCTGGAACATGTACATGGATCAAGAGGCAGTCATTAGAAGAAAACAGGGGAATGCTGCATGTTTTAAAATTAGGAAAATATGTGGCAAGGTTTTATCTTATCTTATTTTATATATATTCTGCTCATGTAACCATAGAAACTGGATGACATGAAGGGGAGTGTCAAGACTGGAAGAACTGGACCACATGAAGGGGAGTATCAAGATTATTATGAACCTGCACTATGCAGATGACATGACATTAATTGCTGAAGCTGAGGAATTGAAATACTTTCTGATGGAGATCAAGGACTGCAAGCTTCAATATTGATTGCAACTTACTGTGAAGAAAAACCAAAATCCTCACAACTGGACCAGTAGAAAACATAATGATAAGTGGAGAAAAGATTAAAATAGTCAAAGGTTCTATCTTGCTTTAATTAAAAAAAAACAATGCTCATGGAAGTGTTGCCAATAGGTGGCTCAAAGTTTCAAGTCTCTCCACTCCTCTGTTCCTGTCTTGATCACAAAATTCAGACCAGTGTTAGATTAAAAAAAAAAAAAAAGACTGCTTTACAGTGCCGAAAACCAAGGTGACTACTTTGGACATTAAGATGTGTTGTCCCAAACTGTGCTATTTTCAATTTTTCATATGCTTGTGAAAGATTGACATCAGGTAAAGAAAGCTGAAGAAGAATCAGTGCATTTGAATTATGGTTCTAGTGAAGAATATCCAAAGTGCTGTGAAGAACAGACAAGTCTCTGTTGGCAGGAGCCAATGATAGGGTTTCTGGAGTGGCTCACCCCTTGGTCCTTTGCTCCACGCACTTTGAGAATCCATGCCACAGCAAGTTTTGTAATCCAAATGAGTTTTTGTGAAGGAATGGAAAGGTTTCAGGTTTGACAGTTTCAAAAGGGTATACACAATCTCTCAAAATGTGTGCCAAGGAACATGGAAACCACACTGGGGTTCACAAATAGATTGTGTTTTTTAATACAAATTTATTCTCTCACTTTTCAGTAGACTAAAAGTCTAATCGCAGGACATACACTTTAGGAAAGGTTTTCTCTCTCTATCAGGTCTGGTGGAAGATTTGCACTTCTTTTAGATCTGTGGACCCATCATTCCGTAGACAGGCCCACATGTCTTTTTATCAGTCTTCTCCTGGTGGAGGAAGTTGTCTTACAAGGACTGTGTTTCTAAAATACGTGCTAAGTTTCATACTTTGTCTTGGGAGGTAATCTCTTCATATTTGTTGGATTTCATATGTCTCTCCAAACAGATTGACTAAAAATACAATTGAATTCTATAGATTGCATTTGGCTTCATGAACATAAGAACCGCTAATCTTGCTTTATTAATATCACTTTGTTGTTGATGTTGTTGGTCTGTGTCAATGGGTCATTTCAGACTCGCGGAGACCCTATGCACACAGAAGGAAATAGTGTCTCATCTGGAGTCATCTGGCCTAACTGTGGTGGCAATATCTCAATTCATCCTGTCAGGAACCTTCCTTTTTTCACTGCCCTTCACTTTGCCAAGCAGGATCTCCTTTTCCAGGGACAGTCTTTCCTGAAAACATGTCCAATGCAAACGAGAGGAAATCTTGCCATGTTTGCCTCTAAGAAGCATTCTGGTTGGAGTGGATAGCTAGATGTAGGGGTAAGTGGGGTGTCTCCCCAGTGCCTGCAATTTTTGAAACTGGAGAAACTTAAAGTTCTGCTAGTCAAAGCCAAGATTGCTTTGAAGAACCTATTTATGGAATTGCAGACACCCAACACAATTCTGGTGAAGAAAGTAAGGAGAGCTAGAATACACAAATAGCGTACAAAGCAGAAAACAGTATTTGTGAATGGCAGTAGCAGACTCAGAAGACCAACACAAGATTTCTTGGGGACCCACTTCCAGAAGGAGAGAGCTGAGAGCCTGCGTACAAAAGCCTTGTTGACATAGATGAATACTCCCAAGCACTTATTGGTAAAGCTAGAGTTTGTGGATTTTGCCCGACCACAGTAGAGGATTGTCCAGTCCAAAGGGCCTGAGAGGTCAAGGAATTGGGTCTAAGAAACCAGAAGTTGAGGAGGCAAGGAGTCTATGGCATATAACAACTGCTGTCCCAAAAGTTAAAGTCCTAATCTCTCAGATTTCAAATAATGGGGTCATAGTTTTCTAGCTTTCAAAAGACAGATTTTTACTAACAAGTTCAGGAGAGTGGGGCTTTTGCTCATGAATGTGCAGGGGATGTGCCTTGGTCTGTTGCCCAAAGGGAATGTCATGAGACTGCTCTGACGACGGCACTGAAGAATGAGTACTGTGGAGACAGAGGACATGCTCACAGTGCTTATTTTGAGTGCTAGACAGGGTACCAAATGTGGGAAGGGAGCACAGAGTGTTTTCCCCGTAAATCTGGAAGGAAGAGCTGAACCGCATGGCTAAGAGACCTCTACCCCAAACCCAGAGAGTGTGACTAACACTGAGAGGCTGGCAGACTGCCCCCTTGCCTCAATGAACTCAGTAAACAGAGATTTCCA
>PVJH01032046.1:0-23095 GCA_004026705.1 Nesogale talazaci
AGCCTGTGGTCAGGTGGGGAAGAGAGGCTGCGGGAGAAGGCCCGGGAGAGGAGCAGGGTGACAGGCAAACGGGAACAGCAGCTAATTTAGGCCTGTGGCTGCTGCTCCGGTCCCCAGGTGCTCTGTGCCTGCGCCTCTCAGCAGGTTCCTGAGCTAATGCTGGTGTAATTATAGCCTCAGTGGCTTCCAGTTGGAGCTTGAATAGTGAAAGCTTTTGCTAAGGGGTGGGAAATGTAAGCCCCCTGGGCTAAAACTTGGTAAATTTTCTAGAAGAAGGAAAAAAAAAATTCAAGACATGCGGGGGAATTCTGGGAAGCTGACAGCACACACAGGCCGCGTTTAGATCCTCCCTCCTAAATATGGCAAGGAGATGGGCTCCGCACTGAGGGACCCTGAACTAAAAAGAGCAGCAGGAGGTAGAGAATTCCTTCCTTCAACCATTGCTGCTCTGCAGGGGCTGGGGAGGGGGAAGCGGGGGAAGAGCAGAACCCACAGAGGAGAAGTCGCTCCCCTGATCACCACGGTCCCCGCTTGGTCACAGACAGGATCCCAAACCTCAGCCCGAAAAGAAAGAAGGCAAACATCTCCAGGCATCTGGGTGGAGTGTGCCACTCAGGCACTGTGGGCTGCAACCCTACTGGGAGTTACTACGGATGCACATGCAGTAGGCGCTGCTCCTTGTCTACACCCCAGGTCAGGCCTCCTGGAACCAGCAGGGGGGCAGTCCAGGTCTGCCTGCAGCCCCTCTCTCAGTGCTCACAACCTTGGTTTAGGCAGCAGGCATCGTTGGTGGGAGTCACACCCACAGACAGTACATGATACAGAGGGTTCTGGAGGCAACAAGGCAGACCTCCGTGGAGCTTCACTGGAGCACGACAGCCCCCGCTCTCCCCAGATACCGTCTCCAGCAAGCCTGTTGTGGATTGCTACACAAGGGGGCCTGCAGTGGGACCTGTTCTCTTGGTCAGCATTTGACCTGCCTCCTTGCAAACTCCATAACTCTGACCGATAAACCAGCAAGGACAAGGCTCCATGAGAGTCCCTTCTAGTTAGGAGACCCTCACCTACCAGCTGTTGCTAAGGGCTGTTGGCTGAAGCTACTATGGGTTAGGAAGCAGGAGATGTGAGTGGAAGTTTCCCTCAAAAAATCATAAAAATCTATAAGTGGACTTCTGATCATCCTTGACCAAACCTTGACATCCCTTCCTCTGCCTGCAATTATTGGTTACCAAGATATTACAAACTTCTACAGAAGGCCACCACCAGAGAGACTGGTCCCATAGTCACTGTTCTACCTGGCTCCCTGTGCACCCGCTGGGTAAGGTCTCTGAAACGACCAGGACAGACCTTCCTGGAGATCCATTTGGGTCTCTCTGCACCCTCTTAACAGTTGGCACTGAGGGCTACCAGCTGAGGCTGCTGTACAAGATAAAGCCAGCATCTGGAGTAGAAGCTATACCCACAGTGTACAAAGTAAGGGACAAGCTCCCAGAGAGACCAGGTAGACCTCCAGAGAGGTCACACATGTGGAGAGTGACACTCCTCTCCCAACTAAGAACTGTGAGATGTTGGACTGATACACACTCCTAGGGGTCCCCTAAGTGGATATGGTCCCCCCAACCACCCTCCAAACCACTGGGACTCTGAAACCAGCAAGACGGATTCTCTCAAAGATCTTTGTAGACAGTGTCAACCCCTCTTCCACCTACAATATGGAAATGTCTACTTGCTTCCCCGGAGTGCCAGTTCGTAGACTATAGACAAGAGAGTTGTGCAAAACGGGAGGGTAACATGCAACCCTAGAGGGGGATCCCTAGCTGGGGTTCCCAAACTAAAAATGTGATTGTACAAATAGAGGGAAAGGAAGTAATACTCAGAAAAGGAGGGATAGGGTTCACAGGGATCAGGTTCATTGTAGATCCTGCCTTGCCAGAGTGGCAGTATCCGCTGATGGACTGAATTAGCGCAGTATGTTCTCTGGTGTTTGAGGAGAGACAGAAAGTTGAAAGATGAGATCTGGATGTTTTGAATCCCACTGAACCCAGGGGAGAGAAGCAGCTATCAGAGAGGATAAGCAAGGGCCAAAGGCCTAAACTAAACATTTCTTACAGACAGAAGTGCAGGCAAAAATCACGAAACACTGAGGGAAACTGAGGATGTTTTTATAGGACCAGAACGCCCCCTCTTTCTTCCATGGTGCCGTGCTTGAGTTCAAATGGCCGAACTCATGGCTAGAAGCCCATCTGGTAATCCACCATGCTACCAGGACTTCTGATAAGAAGACTAAAAAAACAAAAGCAACTCCTCCGTGACTTAGAGTCAACGCTGGCTCATAGCGTCCCCCTGTGGGTTTCTGAGACTCACTGTTTACAGGAGTAGACAGCCCAGTCTTCTTCTCAAGGGGCTGCAGTGGTTTCAAACTGTAGACCATGAAGATCGCAGCCCCAGGCCCAACCATTATAGCACCAGCACTCCCATTTGAACATAAGATAATTACAATCACGCATGCTGAAGAGCAACCAGAACAGAGGTGGGAGAAGGCTGAGCAAAATTTAATGGAATTATGAGACAACTGCAGAGGCTTAATGTATGCATCATAGACATTCCAGAAGGAGAGGGTGAAGAGAGAGACGAACAGAAAGAATATTTCAAGAAAAGAAATGACAGAAAACGTGCTCAATCCAACATCACAACACTGGAGACACAGTGTGGGAACTGCACCCAATCTGACCCCACCACAGCAAGGCAAAACACTAAGGGTTTGCAACAGAAAAGCAAAGGGAGTACACCAAGGAAGTCCCGAGGAAATACCATAAATAGACTTTGGGGTGCTAAGGTGCAGCACCCATCAGATTCATCTGGAAAACATTCCTAACGGCCAACAAATCGATCTTGAACTATTTACAGGCTTTTCTTCTTTGTTGTCTTTGGGTTTTGTTGCTGTTGTTTTCTTTTCTTTTCTTGCTTTGTTTTGCTCCGTACTGTTTTTGTGCATATTATTATCTCTGCCGGTCTGTCTAGATAAGATAGGCAAAATCAGCAATCTGGTGCAGAAAACAAAAGGATGGGCAGTTGGAGGTGGGCATGGAAGGGGGGGGGCATGTACATATGTCAATATATTTATATATGTGAGTGGGAAAATAAATCTATGTGCATATATTTATAGGTTTAGTATTGAGGTAGCAGATGGACATTGGGCCTCCACTCAAGGACTCACTCAATGCAAAAATACTTTGTTCTATTACTGGCATTCCATGATGCTCACCTTCCTGATATGGTGCTGAAGACAAAACAGGTGCATAAGCAAATGTGGTAAAGAATGTTGATGATGCTTGGCTATCAAAAGATATAACATCTGTGGTCTTAAAGGCTTGAAGATAAACAAGTAGCCATCTGGCTAAGAAGCATCAAAGCCCACATGAAAGAAGTACATCAGCCTGTGTGATCACGAAGTGTCAATAGGATCAGGTATCAATAAACAAAAAATCCTATCATTGTGAATGAGGGGAAGTGCAGCGTGAAGACAGACCCAAAGTCCATCTGTAGGCAACTGAATATTGCCTTACCCAAGGGTCTCAGGGAGGAGATGAGCCAGTCAGGATGCGGTATAGCAACAATGAGACATACAACTTTCCTCTTGTTCATTAACACTTCCTCCCCCATACTACCATGATCCCAATTCTACCTTAAAAATCAGCTAGACCTGAGGGTGTACACTGATACAGATAGGAACTGGAAACACAGGGAATCCAGGGTAGATTAACACCTCAGGACCAATAATGAGAGTAGCAATACCAGGAGGGGAAGGGGAAGGTGGGCAGAAAGGGGGAACCCCGATCACAAGGGATCTACATATAAACCCCTTCCCTGGGTGACGGATAATAGAAAAGTGGGTAAAGGGAGACATCGGACAGTGTAAGATGTGACAAAATAATAATTTATAAATTATCATGAGGGTGGAGCAGGGATGGGGTGAAGAGGAGCTGATATCAAGGGCTCAAGTACAAAGAAAATGTTTTGAGAATGATGATAGCAACAAATGTACAAATGTTCTTGGCACAATGGGTGGATGGATGAATTGTGATAAGAGTTATTTGAGCCCCCAATAAGATGATTTGGAAAGAAAAGAAAAAGGAAATAACAAAAATAAAAAATGTAAAAAGACAAGAAAACATGCTCAATCTGAGAGAGGACATGAATGGACAAATCCAAGCAGCTCAAAGAACCCCACGCAGGATAAACTCAAAATTAATGACAGAGTCCTAGAAGCAGTAAGAGATAAACTATCACACAAAAAGAATCTCTGATAAGATTAAGTGCCCATTTTGCACAGAAACATCAGAAACCAAAGGTAATGGATACATTTGAAGGACCAAAATCGAATAGCTGTGAACCAAGAATACAATATTCAGCGAAACTATACTTCAAGAAAGCAGGTGAAGGTAAAACATTCCTAGAGAAACAGAAGCTGAGAGTTGATATCCACCAGACCCACCTACAAAAAAAATCCCTAAGGGAAGTTCTGTAAATGAAAGGGAAAGGGTCTCGGAAAGTAATTCAAAGACATACATAAAAAGAAAGCTTCCTAATAAAAGAAAATGTATAGACAAATATAAAGGCTAGTAGTAAGGTACTCATGCTTGATAATTCTAAGTGTTTTGCCCTTAAGGCTTTACAGTAACAAAAAGCAAAGATAAAATTATGCTAAGGGAAAATAAAACAGAAAGATATAATTAGTGATAAGGACAACAAAAGAGGGAAAAGGAATGATATAGGTATAGAATTTCTTCTATCTTGCTGAAGTTAAGCTATGCTGTTATTCAGTATAGATATTATACTTTTACAATGTTTTTACACACTTTCATATACTGAATAAAGAGAATGCTATAACTACAAGCTCTTAATTATAATATTCATAATAACTACTAAGAAATATTCATAATATTCATAAATTCAATAATTCATAAATATTCATAATAACTACTAAGAAAATATATTAAATACAGACACAAAGGGAAAGGACACAGGAACCAATAAGGTTCACTACAGTAAATGGGTAAAATACAAAAGCAACCGATAACAAAAAACAAAAGGAAAGAAGGCTAAAGATGAACAAACAAAATGTGCAGTAAATTGCAGGAGTGAGTCACTTCTTATCAGTAGCTACAATGAACATTAATGGACAATTTACTCCAAGCAAAGGGTGAAGAATGGAAAAATTAGTATTTCATAAAAAGCCAAGATTCAAGCATATGCTACTTACAAGAGGTACACCTTAAACCCGAAGCCACAAATATAAGGTCTAGTAATAAAGAATTCTTAATAGGTTTAAAGTTAAAAGATGGATAAAAGAAAGGTATTTTTAAAGTTATTGGGAAAATCATGTTGTTTTTCAATTCCATTTGTCCATGACCTTTTTGAAGCATCCTTGAAGTCCATGCTAATAGTAACCAAAAGCAAGCTAGGATGGCAATCTTAATGTCATACTAAGTAGACTTCAGTCAAAACTTAGTGCAAAAGAAAAAGATTGGCATTATATAGCATCAAAAGATTCAATTAAGGGGGCTGAGCCCCCATGGCGTAGTGGTTGTGTGTGGGACTGCAGCCCACTGGGTTGGCGGTTCAAATCCAGCAGCAGCTCTCCAGGAGCAATTCTGGGCCTCCTACTCCCACCAGAGGGCATGATGCCTCCCCCAAAAACCAAAAGAAACAAACAAAGATTCAATTAAAATTTAACAACCAGACACCGCCCTCCCAACATGAGGACATCTCAATAGAGCAAGCATTGACATCATTGAAGGAAAGGATAGATAGTGCTACAATGATAGTTGGATATTTTGATAAACCACTTTCAATCCTGAACAGAACATCCAGAAAGATGAACAAGAAAACAGAAGACCTGAGTGACAACATAAACCAACAAGATGTACTAGACAAGTATTGAACACTGCATCGGTAAGCAGCATCATATACATTCTGCTCACATGTACACGGATCATTCTCCAGCATAGACACATGTTAGATCACAAAACAACTCTTCATAAATCTTAAAAGATTGAAACATATGATGTATATTCTCTGACCACATGAAACAGACTTAGATTATCAATAACAGAACAAAACCTGGAAAATAAAACAGATAGAAAAAGAAAGTTGGGCTGTAGGATGGTTAAATTAAAATAAATACTTAAATAATGATAAATAATTAAATAAGACATAGAAATTAAATAATATACAATTAAATTGCAAATGTGTCAAGGAAAAATCCAAAATAAATCATAAATTCATTAGTGTTGAATGAAAATTAAAGCACAACACACCAAAATTTATGATGTGCAGTGAAGACAGTGCTCAGAGTGAAATGATAATAATAATAGCATAATATGTAAATCATATACCAATAAAACTATTTTTAATAAAATAAAATTATTAAAGAAGATATATTTCAGTTAACAGCCTCACTTGACAAATCCAGGAACCAGAGGAAAAAAACAAACTAAGCTTTAATCAGAAGAAAGAAAGAGCAAACATTACAGCAGACACCAATAATTCAAAATCAGGATAACAATAGATAAAATCAATAAAACAGAAGTTAGTTCCTTGAGAAGATCAATAAAATTGACAAACCTTCAGTGGAAGGCAAAGAAGATGTGAATAACTAAAGTAAAAGTGAAAAAAGAGGCCTTACAACTGACCCAAAAGAAATAAAAATAATTATCACAGAATATTATGAAGAAAATACAGGGGGGATTGGATAAGTTAATGAAATGGACAAGCTCTTAAAACTTGACCTATTCATACAACCTATGTACACCGAATCAAAAGAAAATCCATAACAAGTGAAGACGATAAATAAGTAATCACCCCCTCAAAAAAAAAGTCTTAATGAGATGACTTTACTGAGAATTTCTACCAAACATTTGGAGAAATAATGATACCAATACTGCTTAAACTCTATCCAAAAGACAGAGAACAAAGAAATATTCCCTAATCCTTTCTATGAAGCAAACACTACCTAATTCCATCTATGAAGCACACATGACCCCAATCCCCAACCAAGATGAAACACCATAAGATAAGAAAAATGCAGGCCAATAGCTTATGCATATCGATGCAAAAAATACTTAACAAAATACTAATGAACAGAATCTAACCGATATTAAAAGAGTTATATGCCATGGCCAATTGGAGCTTATTCCAAAAATGCAAGAATGATTCAACACTAGAAAATCAATCAGCATAATATACCACATGAATAGAACAAAAGAAAAGAACCACGTGTTCACATGCAAGAATAAGAAAAAGGGGGGGGGGGGGAAATTAGGGATAAATGTCTAGATAAAATCCAGCACCTTGTCTTGATGAAAACCTTAAACCAATCTTCTATTGGGCTACAAAATTTTCAACATGATTGTGGTGGATTGAAATTTCTTAATATGGCTCTTATATACATGTCTAACTCCCACCGAATTATTAGGTGGGACTAGGCAATAGGGTGTGTGTAGCACCGATAGAGAAAATTGGTCAGTTTTAGTTACCACCCCCACCCACCCCTGTTGGTTGAAGAAAGAGCAGAGAGAAAAATCCCAGAGTCATTGAAAGAAGATCCCCAGTGTAGCACATTTGATATCTCTGCCTGAAATATTGAAAGCTGAGAGAAGAGCAACCAGAGGTTGAGGCAAGGAGACCATGAGACAGAACAGAAGAGCCGCACGGAGACTGAGGCTGTGAAGCTGAGCAGCGGAGGCAGAAGTCAGGGGACTATGAGACTAAGAGACTGCAGACCAAAGAAAAACTTGGCTGTTGGCTGAAGAAAGCTACTGCTCTGGCCCAATGACTCTATCTTGACTGTTTACTGGTCCTGACTTGAGGTAACCTATAAACTTCCCTAAGTAAAGTAAATAGATTGTAAGTGTTGTCTTTGAGTTTCTTGTGGTCTTGCAATGTACTAGCAGACCTAGACTAGAAGTAGAGTGCCGTGGGAGGAAAAGTTGCTGTCAGAATCATATAAAGAAGGTTGGGGCACAGAGGCAGGTCTGACCTCTGCCTCATGGCCACAGGGAAGCCAGGTCACTCCCAGGGGTGTATGCAATGATTTACAGCAGGTATGAAAAGCCAACAACTAACAGTGCATTTCAAGGAGACGGACTATGAGCTTTTCCTTAAAGCAAGACATTGAGTGGCTGCAGCTCTCACCACTTCCATCCAATGCCATATTAGAATCCTAACTAGCACAGTCAGGCAAAAGAGGTAAATAAAAGATTGGAAAAGAAGTAAAATAATCTCTATCTGTGGATATGATCTTATACATAAGAAATCTCTATGAGCCCATAAGAAAATTTCTAGAGCAATGAAAGAATTTAGCAAAGTTGTAAGACAGGGGGTTAACAAACAAAATCAATTGGGTTTCTATCCACCAACAATGGTAAATCAGAAAGAGTCATTAGGTGAACAATTCCATTTATAATTAATAACATTTAAGAGAATGAAACACCTAGGAATAAATGTAACCAGGGACATGAAGGACTTCTACAATAAAAAGTATAAAACCCTGTAGCAAGAGATTAAAGAATACTTACAAAAATGAAAACATGTTCTAAGCTCATGGATTAAAAGGCTGGATATGGATGACAATACTACTCAAAGTGATCTGTAGATCCAACACAATCCTGATCAAAACTCCAATGCCCTTCTTTACAGGAATGGAAAAGTAAACCTTCAACTTTATATAAAATAGTGAGAAGCTCTAAATAGCTTACTCCAGTTGAAAGAGAACAGAGGAGGAGGACTCAGACACCATGATTTTGACACATGGTACACAACTACAGTCATCAAAATAGCCTGGTTATGGTATAACAAAAGACAAAATGGAATAGAACTGAGAGTCCAGAAATAAACCCACTTATCCGTGGCCAAATGATTTTGGCCAAGGATGTCAAGTCTAATTGATAGGGAAAGAAGCGTATCTTCAGTAAACAGTGCTAGGAAGATTAGATCTCAGCACGCAGAAAAATGAAACAGGATCCATGCCTCACACCACACACAAAAACAAACTCAAACAAATGAAAGCTCTCTCTTTGCAAACTAAAACCATAAAATTCCTAGAACGACAGAGGCAAATATCTCAGACCTACTTTGCAACAATTAGTTTTCTAATATAACTAAACCACCAACAGTAAAGAACCAAATAAGTACATAGACCTCATAAAAATTTAAAATGTTCATTCACCAAGACTTTACCACAAAGTTATAAGGCAAAATACCAACTGTGAAAATATAATAAGAAACTATATGTCCAACAAGAATCTAATAGTGAGTCTACCTCCTGGTCCATTTCATGATGTCTGATTTTAGACAACATAACAACAAAAAAGATAACCAATTCAGTCATAAAGTGAGCCAGAAACCTAAATAGACATTTCACCAAGCAATACATCCAAACAGTCGCTAAACACATGATTAGGATGCTCATCAACATTAGCTAGCGGAGAGATGCAAATCAAAGCCACATTGAGATACCAATTTATTCTCATTGTGATGGCTAAGATTAAAAATAATAACAATAGAAAGAAAACAATATGCCGTCTAGGATGTGGGGAAGCTGGAACCCTTCTCCATTACTGGTGAGAAAGCAAAAATGGTACAGTCTTTGTGGAAAACAATATGGAAGTTCTGGGAAGAAAAATAAAAAACCTAAAACTCTAAGTACCATCTGAACGTTCCTTTCCTAAATATAACCTCAAAAATGTTGTGAAGGCAGAGACTCAAATAGACACTTGTACATCAGGATTCATTGCACCCTTGTCCACAATAGCCAAAAGGTGGAAACAACTTAAATGCCTACAACAGATTGATGGATACACAAAATATAGTGGAATTGTGGTGCACACATGCAACAGACTACAACACCATCACCAAGGAAAAAAGGTTTTGATACAAGCTACAGTACAGATGGAACCTGTACTAAGTAAGATAAACCTATGCTAAGTAAAATAAATCAATCATAAATTAATGTACAACCTTAGTCATATGGAAAGACGTGAAAAATCAAGTGCATAGAGACCAAAGCTTATTAGTAGTAACCAGAGAAAGGAAGGAAATGAAAAGGAGGTGTTCATGATGATAGGGAAAGCTCATTAATTAAGGCTTTGGTTGCACAATCAAAATATAAGTTATGTCAATAAGCTGTAGACCTCAGAAAAGTTGAACTGACAAAAGTTAGGTGGTGAATATATAAGAACAAAAATAAGAACAGCTGTTTATGTACTTGGTTTCAAGGATTGGGTTCATGGTTTCATGGGACCTCTCAGGCACAAATAACACCTTGTTCTTCTGTTCCACATCTAGTTTGTTGTGTAATGTCTGGGATCTTAAAAACTTTCACTTGACCATCCAAGGCACGACTGGTCCACTCAACTAGAGTAGCATGGGGAAAAGAAGAGTCAAGAACAGAGGGAGGATATGAAATATGCAGCTAATTGCCTCCATGAGCATGAGACCAGAAGAACTCGATAAGCTTCTGATCAAAGATCCTAAAGAAAATTCCTGATCAAAAGAGGAGAGATACAAAACAAAATTTCCAATAATATAAGCTGCTTGGCGCCATGGATGGTAAACAAACCCTGAGATGATCTTTAAACCTTAAACCAAAAATATCTCCTGAAATCATCTAAAAACCAAACAGCAGTTTAGCGGAAAAAAAAAAAATCTGGCTTGAGCAGTCTGCTCTTTTTAAGAACTATCTAGGGATCAAATTGACAACAGAAACTCAAAAAATTAGAAAAGAACTTAGGGGACCGTGAGTTCACATTAATAAGAAGGGAATGATTCAAAACAGGATGGTGAGAATAACTGTATGGCTAAAACAATGCATTCGATGTTGCTAAATTATTACGTGTAGAAATGGCTCGGCTGGTGTCTGTTTTTCTGTGTATGGTCTCAACAGCAACAAAATAATATTTAGACTCTAAAAGATAATACTAAATAAATGCAGCAACAGTAGAAGCGATTGGCTAGTAGCCAGGAGATGCCCGGGTACACCAAATGATGGTCCACTGAGGAGATCCACTCCACTGTGAAGAAAAAGCCGCGGGTTTTGCCTGTGTTGTGCCCAGCTCTCATTCCAGGCCTCTTCTCCAAGCTGTCCCTCCACATGTGGTTTGCATAAAAGACAGCACAGAGTCTACACATGTATGCAGAGAGTAACGATGTACCTCGCACGTGTCCAGGCATGCCCTGAGGTCCAAGGACTGGCATTGCCTCTCTCCCCAGCACAAAAGCCCGTCTCCTGCAGGTCCTGCAGGCTTTTGTTCTTGTCTTCCCACGGAGGAAGAGAAAGAAAGCTGGGGGCTTCCAAGCAAGGACCCCATGCATGCCTCAGGATCCCTCACTACCTGCCCCAGGCTGCAGCCACCAGCACCCAAACTAGGATACCCAAATGGTAGAGTCAAGGGGTCCAGAAAACCAAGACTCCGGTCCCCTCTTGATAGCGAAATCTGAGAACACACAAGACCTAGGAGCAACCTGGGAAAGACACCCCCAGACCTGAACCGAACAGGAAAAGTGTGTCCCACTCAAACCCTCAACCCAGATCTATGTTCCCTTGCCTTCTCTCCTCATGCCTGTCCCAGGCATGCTAAGACAGGGCAAGATGGGCCAGGCCTGGCCCCGAAGAAAATAGTAAACAGCTGCCTCAGGGAGAGCGAAGCAGAATTTAACCACACTTGGCTATTTCCACAGCCATCTCACTGACACAGGGAGGGGAGGGTACAGCAAGGGTAGGGTGGGGGACAGGCAGAGCTCCACAACCACAATTTCCAACCCTGTCTCTCACATTCCTTCCACACCACTCCCACTGCAGCCACGCTTCCCTGTGCCCCCCCTACACCAATGCAGCAGAGACTGGCTAGTTGTCCGGAAGATGCCCACTCTCACAGCCCTGGGATGAGAACAGTAGGGTGAGAGAGCCCCTGGGGTGTTGCCCTGAGGCAGTTCCCCATCTATGCCACAAGATTGCTTGGTGGCGCCTATGTATTCATGAGGTGTCTATGGAATCGGGTATCAGGCATCAAAGACCCAGAACAAAATATCATATCATTGTGAATGAGAGGGAGTGAAGATTGGGGACCCAAAACCTATATGTAAACAATTGGACATGGCCTTACAGAAGGATCACAAGGAAGAGATAAGTCAGTCAGGGTGCAATATAGCAGCAATGAAACATACAACTTTTTTCTAGTTCTTTAATGCTTCCTTCACCACCACCACCCCCACTATCATGATCCTAATTCTACCTTACGAATCTGGCTAGACCAGAGCATGTCCAATGGTACAGATGAGAGTTGAAAACACAGGGAATCCAGGACAGATAAACCCCTCAGGACCAATAATGGGACTAGTAATACCAGGAGGGGAAGAGGAAGGTAGGGGGAGAAAGGAGGAACCAATCACAATGATTGACATATAACCCCCTCCCTGGGGATGGACAACAGAAAAGTGAGTGAAGGGAAACCAGTCAGTATAAGACATGAAAAAATAATAATAATTTATAAATTATCAAGGGCTTGGGAGGGAGGGAGGGAAGAAGGGGGGGAGGGAATGAGGAGCTCATGCCAAGGTCTCAAGTAGAAAGTAAATGTTTTGAAAATTATGGCAACAAATGTAGAGATGTGCTTGACACGATGGATGGATGGATGGATGGATGGATGGATGGATGGATGGATGGATGGTTATAAGAGCTATGAGACCCCAATAGAATGATTTTTTTAATTGATTGGTGGTTTATGGCCACCTCTTCAATCCAGGATTCTTTAAAGACCTATTCAGCATATGGATTGGGTGGGGTTTATCAAAGAGCTGTCCGTGGATGATATAGGTAAGCGCTCAGCAACTCACTGAAAGAGAGGTTCAAGTTCACCCCCACAGTGCCTCAGAAGAAAGGTCTGGCAATCTGTTCCAAAAGATCACAGTCCCTGAACACCACAGGGAGCAGTGCTACCTTGAAATGCAGGGAGGAGTCATGAGTAGGAGTCAGTTCAGCAGCAATCGGGTCGGCTTGCATGGTTGGGTTTTACCGAAGATCTGACACTCAAGTACCACTTTGGTAATCTGGGCCAAATCATAAGAGTCACCCGTATAGTATATTTAATTAATTTTCTGCTGAAATCTTTCATTTTTTAAATAAAATGCCTATATTTCTAAGCTCATTTTTTTTTAAAGTTCTATTCAACACCTCTTTGTCCTAATAGGGAAATTCACGTGTGGGCTTTGGTAAGTTAAATTGATGCTGGTAAGAGCAAAGACATTATCCATACACCCCATCACCCCTCCTACCAGCAGTGTACCACAATACGGTGTGATTCGGAGCAGGAAATATTGGCACGTTTGTCAGCCACTCAAAGAGCCTGTTCCATTACGCCACACCAGCCCCATGCCAGACCCACGGGATTGGGATCTCTGTTTCGGCCCCGGCGTCTGGACTTGGTGCACTGCCTGGGAGTTGGGTGCCACCTTATAAAGTAGGAGCCCCACTGACTTGAAGAAGAGGCTTAGCGGCCCGTGGCCCCCTCTTCCCATAGACCCAATACCAAACCAAAGCCGAGTCCACTGACAAGTCCATCCTGACTCAGAGAAACTCCTCTGGGGACTTCTGAAACTGTCACCGTCTAGGGAGTAGAAAGTCCAAGCTGTCTCTCACTGAGGGGCCGGTGGTTTCAAGCCGCTGATTTATGCTGATGGCAGTCCAAAACGTAGCCAACACACACACACACGCATGCGGCACACCATACAAAACCCACCCCTGGCAGAAAGGGTTCTTACCAGAGCACACGCCTGGGGGGTGAGCACCCCACCCAACCAAGAGACTCCTTGAGGTCGGCTTTCCAACCACAAGCAGGCATCTCCCTTGGGGAACAGAAGTAACAAGGCTCACAATCGGAAGCAGGAGCCAGCATATTTTCAGCTTCCCTCCTTGCCTTCCAGCTCCTTGCAGGCCCCAGATTGATGGGTTCCCAAATTTATCTGACCACCCACCCCATCTAAGGAAGAAAAAGCACTCTGAGCACCACCACCACCACCACCACCCCTGGCAATTAAAAACCTGTGTAATATAGTCTATAATCCAGGAACAAGCGCAAGTTTTAGCTTTGTAGCCTCCTGGATGAGTCTAGTGCACCCACAGAGGCTGGACCACTCACTTTGGAAAACCCTCCTCTAATCGCATCTCTGGCTGCAAGTCTCGCCTGGGCCCCTGTACCGAGTCCTGGAGATCTATTACACAGCCAGAAGTTAGAAACCTGGGCCTTTGCTCTGTCTCTGCCTCTAGCCAGAAGCCAGACAAATCTCTCTCTTCTCGGAATCTCATTTCAACCATATCCTCTCCTGAAAACCCAACAAACACAACCATGAGGTTCAAACTACGTGCTCTTCTAGTTTTGGGACTCTCCTGCCAGTCAACCCATTAGGATCAGAGGATGAAATTCAGAAGCAAGCAGTTGGCAGGTGGTTCACTCACCAGGGGAAACTAGTGGTGATGGCTTGGGCAGAGGTGTGGAGTGAACATGTCCTACGTGCTGTTTAGAGATAAAGCCAACAGGAGAAGCTGAATACAGAATGGCAGGAAAGAGAGAAAACAAGGAAAAGTCATCGTTTTGTGTCCTAAGCAACCAGGTAGATGGTGGCATCCAGCCGTGAAAAGGGAAGGACATCCGGGGAAGGAGGAGAAGCAGAACTCAATCAATGTTTAGATTTCCATTTAAGCTTGAGGTGCCTATTCGCTGTCCACGTGGGAAGGCTGAGAGGCAGAGGAATAAGTGAGACTGGAGTTCAGGGGTGCGAGCTGGGCTAGAGACACAACACTGGGCATCCTTCGTATGCAAGGCTACAGAATGAACCCTCTTAATGAAATGAAGGCACCTGGGCTACAGGTAAAAATGAAGATGAGGTACTAGATCAGGCAGAGCTCCATGGCTTAGTACACCCTACAAAGGAGGCTGGGGAGTAGTGGCCCATCGTAGTGGACCATCGTAGTGGGCCAGTAGAAAGTCAAGAGAGGAGTTTCAGCATGAGAATGGTCGGCTGAGTCCAAACTGTTCCAGAGAGGCAAAGGGCGAGCAGGGCAGCAATTCACCGTGGTGCTGTAAGAAGCGAACTCTAGAGGACTGGAGGGGGAAGTAAAAAAAAGGGAGGTGCTCGAGGAAGAGTCAGGAGAAGACCTTACAGGAGACTGCTCACCCCAACATCACTTCCATGCCTCTCACCCTCGTGGGTCATCCCAAGCCGCCCCCCCCCCCTTTAGGGATTCATTTACCTTTACGACGCATACTTACTCAACATAGATGATGTGTTAAGAAAATACTAGAGAAATGAACAAAACCACCCTCCTGGAGCCTACATTCTAGTAGGCTGAGAGACCACCATGAAGCAAACTAGTGAAAACTTTCCTCCTTTCTCTTAAACTCATGACCCTGACAAGGCTCCCTGCTCACGGTTTGGTGGTTGGGGTCTCTGGCCCAGCAGCGGTTCAGGAGCTGGGGGACCCAGCTGGGTTACCAACAAGCAGAGCCAGCATGCCTAAATGACATAACCTCTTTGATCCTTGTTCTTCTTACCTGCAGAATGAAACTACAGCACTCCTCACTCTGCCTCCACACAGGACGAAGCTAAAGATTCAGTGGCATCCTGTAGATGAAAATGCCTCACCCAGTGCTGCTTGGCTGAGATGGTCCCTCCCCACCCACTTCCGACTCTCCTTTCTCCCCACTCCATGTAGTCCTGCTGGCCGAAGTGGCTGTCCCCTGGCCGAGCCCCTACATTTGTTTGCTAGGTGCCATCAAATTGGTTCTGACGGACAGCAACCTCACGTATAAGAGAACGGAGCAATTCCCCATCCTACGCCATCCTCACAATTCTTGTTCTGCCTGTGCCCATGAAGGAAGCCCTGGTGTCCATCCATCTGTCTACAACACGATGTTCCTCCAAATCACAGAATATATTGTTTCTTTATTCCTGAGCAACAGGAGACTTGCCGATCCACGCTGAAAGCTTAAGAGAGCAGGTTCCGGGGAGTGGCCTTAGGCAAACCTTCTCCCTGGGAGTCGTGGCCAGAAGTCCAGTTCCAGAGAGCTTGAAGCCCTACCACTGCTTCCCAAGAGAGAACTGGGCCAAACCCTCATGTCTAACATACCTCCACCCCTAAAAAACCCACTGCCTTTGAGTTCATTCCAATTCACTGCAACCCTGTCTGGGGTTTCCAAGGCTTTGTGGGTTTTTATAGGAGCAGACAGCTTCATCTTGGTTCCATGCAGCAGCTTCTGGTTTTGAGCTTGTCTGCTATTAGCAGTCCAGGCCCACCAGAACTCCTTTGACCTCCCAAACCCAAAAGCAAACAAACTTACACCATGGCATGTGTTCTAACTCACAGCAACCCTGTAAAACCAAGTAGAACTGCCCCTAGAGGATCTTTATGGAATAGAGCCTCGTCTTTCTCTTGTGGGAGAGGGGGTGGTTTTGAACTGCTGACCTTGTGGCTACCCACCCAAGACCTGTCCTCTAAAACCCCAGGGGAATAGCAGGACCCAAACCCTCCTGTTCTATAGACCCAGGGCACTCACCCCATTTCGCACTGCAGCAGCCCCCCTCAGTCCTTCCTCTGGTGGACACTGTCCACTGTCAACAAGTTCCCCTTTTCCCTCAATTTTCCCTGTGAACTCTGACCTTGTCTCTAACCCTAGCTGGAACTAGGGACTCTAACAGGACACTGAGGCCATCATACACTCTCCAGGGAGACGGTGGATCTGGAAGCAGGCCAACCACGAATAACCTCTTCCAATGAACAGCAAATCCTCAGAGCATCAAGTCCAACGACACTAGTTTGAGGGCTTTAGAAGATCACTCTGTGTTTTGTCAACTTTTAACTACTTTTAGAATTATTTCTCAGCTGAGCCCTGGTGGCGCAGTGGTTGTGTGCAGGACTGCAGCCCACAGGGTTGATGGTTCAAATCCAGCAGCAGCTTTCCAGGAGCAAGGTTGGGCTTCCTACTCCCACCAGGGCAGTGATACAGAAAAAAAATAGAATTGTTTCTCTGACTTTCATAAGATCATGTTAGTCCTAAAGTTGTGGTTCTGGCAATTAAATTCTAACCTTCATTATTTCACACTTGAAGGGGTGATTATTCAGCCACTGTTGACTGCTTTCACAGCCTTTTACAAGATAGATAGATGGTTTTTATCATTCCACCATAGCACTTCAGATTTCATTTTGTCTTGACACCTGATAACCAGAATCAAAGCATTAATATTGATGCCATTCAGAAGATCCAAAACAAACAGCCATTTTTATGCGAACGAGGTGGGTAGGAATGGAAACCCAACCATCTGTAGACTATTGGACATCTCATCGCAGAAGGGTCACAAGGAAGGGACAAGCTACCCAGGGAGCAGTAGAGCACTGATGAACGATACAGCATTCCTCTAGTTCTTTAATGCTTCCTTCCTCCCCAGTATCATCACCCCAGTTCTATCTTACAAATCTGGCTCAACCAGAGCAGGTACACTGGTACAGATAAGAGCTCTCAACACAAGGAATCCAGGACAAATTAACTTCTCAGGACTAACAATGAGAGCAGCAACACCATGAGGGTAGGGGGAAGATGAAGGGAGAAGAGGGAGAAAGCGGGAACCAATCACAATGATCGACATACAACCCCTGTGCCACCCAGAGGCATGAACAACAGAGACGTGGGTGAAGGGAGACAATCAATAAAGGGAGAAAATTTATAAATTATCAAGGGCTAACGAGGGTGGGGGGAAAGAAAATGAAGACCTGATACTAAGTGTTCAAGTAGAAAGAAACTGTTTTGGAAATGAGGATGGTAACATATGTACAAGTGTACTTGATACAATTGATGTATGGATTGTTATCACGGCGGTAAGTGGCCTTAAAATGATTTATTAAAATTAATTTATTTAGATAGATGATGATGATGAACATAGATAGATAGATAGATAGATAGATAGATAGATAGATAGATAGATAGATAGATAGATATAGATAGATAGCCATTGACTGAAAGCCTCCCTAGCACTTTTTAGGGGGGAAATGGGCAGAGGAGGTGAGGTGTCATCATAAACTAACATCTGTTCCCTAATTTAAAAAACCACTTTTCCCTAACAAGAAATATCAGTCAGCTTGTACCCTCCAAAACATCAAGCAAGTCTTTCAATACAGCTAATGAGAAACATTTGCTAAATTTTTCAAAACCCATCAAGAGTTATGAAAGTCATCTATTGGACTTTCTGGAAGCTTTACTCATAATTAAAAGAAGCCAGTTTTGAGAAGTCGTTAAGTATGGTGAAAGTCGGTGATCAGACCACTTGGTAAACTTGGGAAGAGATGGCCATTGTGACGAAGTGGACCTGGTTTTCCTCTCTCTTGTAGATGGCCGACCTCCGGGCCTGGGCGGGGGCGGGGGTGACTGCCATTCTTTCTCCCCATGGCACCTTTCCCATCCCTCAAAAGCCCTGACTCCTGGGAAGGTCAGGCCACCAGATCTACCCCCTCTTGCTCCTTGGGGCTGCCATTTGCTGACCCAACTACTTGCCTCTCTCTCTAATCATCGTACACCTAGATTGTTCTCCTCCTTTCTGTCCCTGCCCCCGCATCAGTACTAGTGACTTCCGGGTCAATGAGGATCACCGACGGATACAACACTGGGCCTTTTGCTTCATCTGCCTTCTTACCTCCAATGATTTTTTATTCTGATCCCTCGTCACCGTCCCCTGGTCCTCACCTTCACTAATGACCATATCCGCCCTGGGATACTGGGATCAGGCCCCCACACTCTGGTCAGCCTGGCTTCATATTTCAACTCCTTCTTGGATTCTCCCATCCAGCAAAATCCCCCACCCTCACCAGACCTCGAATCTCCTGACCCAACCCCTAGCTCCTGCTCAGTTATTCTCCTTACCCAGCTTAGACTTCAGGACCTCCATTGCCTTCCCTCTCGTGCAAACACTCTGCATGTTTCAGCCCCTCTCTCCACTGTACACAATACTCAACTGCCCTGATGAAACCAAATGACCTTCCAGGCCTGGGCCTGCAGCTGTGCAGTTGAATGTCACTAGAGAAAAACTCACATCCGGACTGACTGACCTCATTTCAAATTCCTGACCTCAAGTCTCAAATGTCATTTTTAGATGGCAATTCTCCAGTTTCTTCTGCCTTTGTCTCTTCCCCTCTTAGTCCAAGCTGACTTCTTTGCCTAAAACCTTTGGTGTGAATAGGAGGTTTGGGCAAACCTTCATTGTCTTTCAACCAAGACAATGACCAAGCAACCTCACCCATACATACAGCTTGTCCTTCTCTCAGTTACCAGGGAGCAAAAGGTCCACCTCTCTCAAATATCACTCTGTCACTATGTCCAGGATTCATTTCTCCTCACCTGCTCAATGACATTACTCTCTTCTCTCTTTCAAAGTTTCAATTTCTCCCTTTCTAGTGAGTCATTCCCAGCAGTATACAAGTCTGCCTTTTTACTGCCTACCTCAAAACAGAGAGTAAAACTTCCCTTTGACCCCACATATTCTGTCAGCCACCATCCTATTTCGCTGTCCCCTTTATTCAGAGGCAAAACCAAATGCATGGCCATCAAGTCAACACTGAATCTTGTTGACCCTATAGGACAGGGTAGAACTGTCCCTGCGGGTTTGGGAAAACATAGCTGTCCATGGAAGTAGGAAGCCTCATTCTTCTCTGGGTGGAGAAGCTAGTGGTTTTGAACTGCTGACCTAGCAGTTAGCAGCCTAATGCATAACCACTATACCACCAGGGTTCCTTGGTCCCTTCATAGAGGAAGTAACAATCTACTGCTCCTCCTTTCACCCTCTAACCTCACATTGTCTCTGATACTTCCCAACCTACGCTTCCAACCCCATAACTTCACAAAGATCCTCCACTAGGTATTCAGTCAAGGATCCTTAATGATGCCTACAAATTTTAAAGTCAGTGGTCACTTCTCTACACATATCTTACTTGGCCCTCTCAGCTGCATTTGACACAGTTAACCACTTCCTTTTCTCGAAGCATCCGGCTCTGGGCTTGCCTGGCCTTTCTCAGCTGGTTCCCCCACCCCCACCCCCACCCCCAGCCCTCTGATCCTGCTTCAGTCTCCTCTGCTAGCTAGCTGTCCTCCGCTGCTTGGAGAGCCATTTACACTCTCGCTCAAGCCTCCTTCTCCTCTCTGTTGATGAGTCTCCCTAGGAGAAATTGTTCAGTTCCGTGGCTCAATACTATCTCTATAAATACATCTATATGCTGATGACTACCAATCTATATATCCTTGACCTCTCCTCAGAACTCCTGGTCTACCTCTAATTGCCTACATGGCATTTCCAGGTTGAGGTCTAATTGGAATCTCAAACTTAACTTGGCCAAAACTGAACCCTTGATTTCTCCCCACATTTTCTCCATTCTAGTAAATGCCATCGCTGCTGTTCACACCCCAGATTTCAGAGTTGTCCTTAATTCTAGCTTCCAACTCCATCTCCAAATGTCCTTTCCATTCGACCTCCAAAATCTATCCCAACTCTATCCATTCCCTCCATCTCTCCTCCAGCCATTGCTTCCCTGGGCCACTGCTACAGCACCCCCCTCACCTGGTCCCCCTGCTCGCCCCCTTACCTGTGTCCCCCTCCCCTCAGGAGCATCCATCCTTCTCACAGTACAATAAATATCTTTTTGAAAGCATAAGTCCTACTATGGAATTCAATTATAAGATCTTCCAGAACATTCTCATCACTCTTAAAACCCACACTCTTCAGCTTGGACTCTAGCAGCTTACTGGTCTGGCTAAGCTATCTGTGTACTCACCTCCCATCATACCCCCTCCACCTCAGGTCCAGGGTTCCAGCCACAAAGGCCTCCCTTCGCTTCTTCCCTCCACCATGTGGGTCCACACCAAGGGCTTTTCCTTTCTGTTTCCTGGTCCACCTGTCTGGTCCTCATAAGACTGGGGCCTTCTAATGACCTGTATTTGCACTAAGAGTGATCTCTCCCAGAAGCATGCTCATTGGAGAGTTGTCACAAGTTGCCTTTGGGTTGCCATCTTGTTTCACTTCTCTATTTAG
This sequence comes from Nesogale talazaci, assembly GCA_004026705.1. Lineage (NCBI taxonomy): Eukaryota > Metazoa > Chordata > Mammalia > Afrosoricida > Tenrecidae > Nesogale > Nesogale talazaci. The sequence goes on from PVJH01032046.1 coordinate 21,124, forward strand.
CATTCATCTCCAACTTACACACCCACTAATTTGTTGGCTTGTTTTCTGTTTCTCATTCTGGCTATTACAATGTGTGTCTTAATCACTTGCATAGCTTCAGCATCTACAGCAGGGCCATTTACACACTCGCTCAAGCACTCCTTCTACAGGGAGGACTAAGTGTTTCAAAGTCAAAGAAATAGCCTCTAAACTATAGGAAGCTCCAAGAGGCACACATACAAAGGTCAAGTCCACTAAAAACTAAGAGCAAAATTAGTCTATCAGCAAACCTGGCCCTCCGGCCATCTAGAGGTGCCTCTGCCCCATACCCTATATCCCTGGGTCTCTGTGCACTATCCCCAGAGCTTCTCTGGGAAGTAAAGGGGTAAAAAGGGATATGTGGATAGTGGTGGTGAAGTCTAATAGCTGGGGCTGTATTCTGAGTCAGGGAAGAGACACATCTCCCATCTCTATTTCCCTACTCAGGTTTTCTCCCTCCCTCCTTTCCTCTCCACCTCTAGTCAGGACATCAGTGCCAAAGGCTCTCAGCCACCCTCTTTCCTCTCCACACAACCGCTGCTCCCACCACACACCACATGTGTCACACGCATGCATACACTCCCCCTACACACACACACACACACACACACACACTCACACTTCTTTACACTCACTAATCCCTCTCTTAGTCCTTTTCCTATCTCTCCATTCCCATGACGATAAAGAAGTTAGTTGGAAAATAGAGTTGGCAGAACTTTTCCAGTCTACGTACTCAACCCCTATTCTATATCAGGTTATATCAGGGTTAAACTCGAGCGTGTATCCTCCATGGCTGAGCCTGGAACATGCCGAGTAAAGAACGAACCCTTCGAGAGCATTATAAAGCCAAACAGCCCAACCGAACCCCCTGCCAACAAGTCAAGTCCAGCTGGGAGTGAGCTACATAGGGTTCCCGTCAATCTTTACAGGAGCAGCCAGTCCCATCTTTCTCATCAGAGAAGCTGGAGGCTTGGAACTGCTGACCTTGCAGCTAGCAGCCCAATGCCTACCCCAGAGCCCCCCCAGGGCATCCCCAGGGCTCCACGCAAGAGCGTGACTGTAGCTGTTAAGCGCTGTCAAGTAGGTCCTGGCTCCCCGCAGCTCTGTGGACAACACAGCGGACACTGCCCGCTCCTGCTCAACTCCCACGATGGTCATATGGGAGCCCGGGGCTGTGGTCACTGCGGCCGTCATCCCACGATCTCCTCAAGGGGCTTTCTGTTTCTGTCTTTGTGGCTGACACTCTACCAAACACGACCGGTCTCTCCTGATGAACATGTGCAACGTAAACCCACTGCCTTCCAGTCAAGGCTGGCCCAGGGCGACCCCCAGTGGGTTTCTGAGATGATAAGGGTTTACAGGAGTAGAAAACCCAGTCTCTTGCCCATGGAACCGCTGACCCTGTGGATCGCAGCCCAGTGCCTACCTACTGCGACACTAGGGATCCAAGTCCAAAGTTCTGAGGTAAGACCTCACCATCTTTACTTCCCAGGACCTGTACTTCAGGCGGTCCCTCCTTCAAGACTAGGACCTAGTTGTTCTTCTGGCACTGTCTCTAGTCGCCCATGGTCGTTCGCTGTTTAGTGCCGGCAAGTCGGTTCCGACTCGGAGCGACCGCGGGCTCGACGGCAGGAAGCACCGCAGGCCCTGCGCCAGCCTCGCCCCTGTCCCTGTGCCTCAGCCCCTTGCTGCAGCCGCCACGTCCGTCCACCTCGTTGTACTCTCGATATTCTTCGCAAGCACCCACATTCAGATCACCGGCTCCTCTCCTCCCTCCCTCCATGATTGCCCAGAACATCAGGTGAGCTAACCAGGGAGAGCCTCAGCACCCGACGTCCCAGCTACTAGCAGATGCAGAGCCGGCAGGAGCAGGAAGTAGGTGACTCCCTAGAGCAGTGGTGCTCAACTTTCCTCATGCCGAGACCCTTTAGGACAGTTCCTCATGGGGTGGGGG
>PVJH01032047.1:0-23106 GCA_004026705.1 Nesogale talazaci
TTCAATTCCCGCTCACAGGAGCAAAGGCTGGGCCTCCTACTCCCACCACCAGGGCAGTGATGCCTGAGAAAAAAGAAAAAAAATGTTAAAAAAAAAAATCTTGCTTATAGTTAGTTATCTTTCAAACTTTTTTATTGCAAAGTTTGCACATTTTAAAATGTATTTAAAGACAGAATGTTTACATTGATGCCAGAATAAAACCAACCAATCAACTAACAGTTGCTTTTGAATCTTTTTATATTAATGGTGAGCCATATGTAGTGTAATAAAATAACTCCAAATTTGGAGGTCAAAGTCTACGCACAGGCAATTTGGAAGAAAGGCCTGGCAGTCTTCTTGCCCCACCAAATTCCATTCTTAAGGTTTTCAGGTTAGCTTATTACACTCCCTGGGGACTCCTTAGAAGTTTAGACATCATGAACTTATTTCCTAGAACAAGATAAGGAACATTTCCAGCTCTACAGTAAGGTTCTCTCATGGTCTCCAGGATAGTACCTTTTATGGCAGAGTGCCTGTTGGGGGTAGAGACCCCCCCCAACACTCAAACCAAATTAACATAAAATTTTCAGCTCCTAGGAACTTTACTAATAGTCTTCTTTTCACAAGAAGCCATATCAATAGCATAAACAATATTTTGTATGTTCTATATAATATACAACATTTATATCAAAGCTGCATTTTCAATACAAGATTAAAAGTTCTTTTGCCAAAAGTGCCAAAGGTTTTTGAGCTTGCTGGCATTGTTCCAGTATAGCTTCACAAATTAGTTTGTTTTTTTTTAGACAGTGGTCCTTTCCTTGGATACATTAATCTTGTATTCATTAATTGGTAAGTAGATGTATCTGTGTTACATATCAAACAATTCAGGTTTTTTTTGTAATGTCATGATTTTCTTTTTCTATAGGAACAATATACTTCAAATGTACCGCATGGTATTGAGGTTTATCATATTGTACTAAACAATGATGAAAAAGAATTGAAATCCATGAGAAATCATTTTTTACTATGATTAACAATTTACTGTAGAGACAAACTGCTGTTGGAAAGATGAGTATCTTCACATGATGTTTAAAAAATATTTCTGTTAAGAGAATCCACACAGTTGAAACATGGTCTAAGGTCAACTGTACAATATTGTTGACTCTGCTATAGATTACTATTATCCTTGAGCTTATATGTAAATGGAGACATGCTTGTTTTGTGAATATTGTTTTTGTTGAACATTGTGCTTGTATCCGGGTGTCCCGTCCAAAAAACAACAACAACAAAAAAACATTGTGCTTGTGAGATTCTTTCATTATGTTTGGTGCAAAAGTAATTGGTTCTTTGTTGCTGTTGGTAGTATTTCTTGTGATGGATGTACCTCTTTTTTTTTTTAATGATAAAAGCTGAACAGAAATTTTCACAAGGCAACTTGGAAGACACAATAAATTATTTAATAAAATGTGCGAAGACCCAGAGTAGAAAGCTGAAAAGGAAGACATGCTGAGCATACTTGAAGCTGAAAGAACTGAAGGGAAAAAGATTGAAAGACTCTATGGGGAATGATGATGTAGGGAGCATCAAAAGAAGAGGCGAGGATACACAATCACAGTACCAAAATAACTGGTGGCTATATAGCCATTTCAAGAGGTGGCTTGTGATCAGGAGCCAATGGGCTTCAAACAGAGAAGTCCAAGCTGCACTGAAGTCATTCGTGATAAACAAGGTTCTCGGAATTGACAGACTATACCAGTTGAGGTATTTCAACAAGTTGATGAAGCACTGGAAACTCTTGACTAGTTTAGGTGAAGAAATTTCTAATACCGCTACCAGACTATTCAATTGCAAGAGATCCATATTTGTATCCATTCCAAAGAAAGGTGACGCAACATAATGTGGAAATTATTGACATAGTCATTATATAATATGCAAGCAAAATTTTGTTGAAGATCATTAACAACGGTGGCAGCAGTACATAGAAATTTTTCAGAAATTCAAGCTGGATACAGAGCAGGATGTGGAACCAGGTGGATCTTGCCAGAAAGCAGAGAATGGCAGAAAGATGCTTACTGGTGTATTGCTGAGCAAAGCATAAGAATGTGTATTTCCACTAATCTTCAGTACCAGCTAATATCATACCTCACCAAAGAGAAGCAGTTCCAGCCATCACATTAGAAGTGAGTTAATTAGCTATTAGACCAATATGGCCTATAAATGATGTTATAAATACACATATGGCACTTGTAGAAAAAAGGTTGCCTTCCCCAGTATAGATAATAACAAACTCTAGATAACAGTGAAAGAATGGGAATTAGGAACACTGAATGAGCTCATGTGGAGCCTGTGTTGAGATCGAGAGGCAGTTCAAAAAGAACAAGAGAATACTGTGTGCTTTAAATCAAGGTAAAGTGTCAGGATTGTGTCCTTTCAGTATACTTAATTGCATGTGAAAGTTGGACAGTGAGTAAGGAAGACTGAAGATGAGATGATGCATTGAATTGTTGGCAGAGAATTTTGAAAGTACTGTGGAAGGTCAGAAACATCAAAGCACATGTCTCTTCATCTCATGCACTTTAGACATGTTGCCAGGAGACACCAGTACCTGGAGAAGGACATCACACTTTGTTCATTTCCATGCAGATCTGAAATGCTTGGGCTTTCTCACAGCATGGTAGTTAAGCTCCAAGAACAAGTATCACTAAAGTTCTAAGCACAGCCTAGGAAGTCATTAGCTTCATTTTTGTCATAGAAATATATTAAAGGGTAGGTCGCTGACTTTCTTACTATTGTGAAAAGTGAGTGGGGTCTAAATTACATTGTAAGAAGACCATGTAAGACGAGGTTAGGAAGCAGTATTGCGATCCTTTGGAAAATACAATATGACACCTATTTTGAGCTGTTCCATTCATATTACCACTGGATATTTCATAAGTATGTTGAACTTACCATAGTGAAGTCTTGATTCTCTCATTCTTAACCCACACCTGCATTCCTTCATTCTTCAGTCTTTTCATTTCATTAAAATGGCAGTGCTGTCCATCCAGTGACTAAAAGGCAGGTGCCATGTGTGATTTATTCCTAACTCATCCCCTTTTGACTCCATCATCAGCAGGTCTTATCTCTTTGCTTCCAAATTGTATCTTGAAGTCTTCTTTTCTCTATGTATAGATAACACACGACTCAAATCTAGGGTGCAGTTATCTTTTCACTTGGCTTTCCTTATAACTTATTCTTCATCCAGCAGCTAGAATAGGGTTCTTAACTTTCTTAACTTTCCTAATGCCATGTCCCTTTATTACAGTTCCTCATGTTGGTGACCTCCCCAACCATAAAATTATTTTCGTTGCTACTTCATAACTGTAATTCTGCTACTGTTAGGAATCAGGTGGCCCTTTGTGAAAGGGTCATTTGACTCCCAAAGGGGTTGCAATCTGTAGGTTGAGAAACGCTGAGCTAGAGAAACATGTTTAAGTTTCTGTGCTTAGTCATACTCTTAACATACAGCAGATCTAGGAAGCTTAACATGAAAGTTTATTACTTTCTCATGTTCAGTCCACATATATGTTGGGGGAGGTCATCTCTGTTTCATGCAATCAGTCAGGGACTTGGGCTTTTCTCTCTCGATATCACTAGCATCCTCAGCTTATAGTTTCTGTGATGGTTTTAAAAGGGGGAGGGTTTGGAAGAACATTTTTAGGATTGGTGGAATTCACATTTTTTCACAGTCTTTTGGCAAGAAGTGACTTACTTGTTTGCACTTACTTAGCTACAGAAGGCTGGGAAACATAGTAGCATGCTGCAGACACAGAGGAGGGTGCAGCTACTAAAGAACTCTAGCCAGAACACTCCCTTTAATGACCGCTTATCACACGTACAATGAAACCCAAACTCCTTCATGATCTCACCGGGTTGTTCCAAACTCACCATATACCACTTTCCTCCTTTTTTTGTAGCTGCAGTAGACTATGTCATTTCCTATAATATGCCAAACTCCCACAAAAGACCTTTTTAATGTGTTAAGAGCAAATTTGTCACTTTGTGGTCTAAGGTATACCCGGTGAAGCCAGGTATTCTCAATTGCTTCATTTGCATGTGAAAGCTAGGCAAGGGATATGAAAAATTGGGGAATGATTGATGCATTTGAATTATGGCCTTGACAAATTGAATGGTTAGGGATTATGCCAACTAGACACTCCTGGCTAAGTCTAGGGCCAGAGCTCATCCTGTCAATTGTGTCACAGTCTGATGACACCACCTTGATTTGATAAGTTTTTTTTTTTTTGCGTAGAGAGACAGATTGAACAGGTAGCATCCTCTCTGGCCCATCACCTTGTGCCCCAGCTAGAGCTGGATCTTGGGTTTGGTTCTTCCTTGATCTCCTGTTGCATTTCCTGCTGATTCCAGGAGCTGTCAGAGGGCTCCTGATGCTGAATTCATTCCTTGCACTTTGGGCATCTGCATCCACTAGTCTATATCCCCTGCTTGCTATATCTGTTCCATCATCGTGCAGAGTCCTGTGCATCAGCTTTCATGAATAAGAAGTCTGACTTGAACTGGATTGGACTTAACAATTTCTACAACTGTGGAAGCCATTTCTTGCTATAGATCTTTATTTATATATAGTGCCTACAATTGTCAGTGGTTTTGCTTTTCTAGAGAGCCCAGCCTAGCACAGCAAAAAATAGTGATTATATCAAAGAATAGTGACTGCCAGAAGAATGACTAAATCTGTCTTGGAAGTACAGCTGAAATATTCCTTAATAGCAAGGACTGTATCATGTTCTTTGAACACGCTATCAGGAAGGACCAGTCACTAGAGAAGGACATCAGATTTGGCAAAGGAAAAGGTACACTGAGGATGATCCTCAGTGAGCTAGATTGAGACAAGGCAGTGGCTGTTATCATGGGCTAAAACAGTAACAATTGTGAGGATGATACAGGACCGAGCAGTTTTTCTGTTGTACAGGGAGGGATTCACTGTGAACCAGAACCAACTCGACAGCACTTTACAACAGAACCAACTTAGCAGTTTGCTTTGCATGAAATACTCTACTATAAATTATTTACATGGCTACCTCCTCTTCATCCTTCAAGTCTCAGCATATATTTAATCCCTGTAGACTAACCTAACTAACCTACTTATTACCTGCAAGTTAATTCTGATTCATAGTGACTGTATAGGGCAGAGTACAGCTTTTCCGTGAGGTTTCTAAGACTGCAAATCTTTGTGGGAGCAGACAGCTTCATTTTTCTTTCATGGATTGATTACTGGTGGATTTGAACCTTGTGCTTAGCACCCCGGTGCTTAATTCACAATGCCAACAGGGCATCTTATCCAACCATAAAGATGTCTTCTTATTGGGTTTATATCTCTTACAGCATTCACCAAACTCAAAACACCTGAGCTCATGCCATTGCCCCATAAGAATAGAACTGGCCCTGTCAGTTTCTGAGACTAAATCTTTACTGTAGAAAGCCTCATCGTTAATCCTGTGGAACATCTGGTGGTTTTGTACTTCTGACTTTGAGGACTCATTAGGCTGCGAAGGGGGTACCTGGAAAAAAAACTCTGTTGGGCGGAGCTTTTGTAGTATGCATTTTTTCGCTAGGCAAGAATTGAGCAAGTCATCTGAGTTAAGTGCACCCAGTGGCGTTACCTGGGAAGGTTCTCTGGTCACCATGTTTTTTTTGTAAAAGCAGGTTCTCTAACCTCATTCTCTGTGATAGCTGATTTAAGAGAACAACAGGTGGCTGTGAAATTTTGTTTCCTGCCTGGGAAAAATGCTGCAGAAAATGGGATGTTGAACACAGCGTACAAAGACAGAGCTATGGGAAAAACTCAAGTGTATGAGTGGTTTGCTCATTTCACAAAAGGCAAAATCTCAATTGATAACAAAACTCATTCAATTCCCCAACAGTTCTTAGTGCATCTGAAATTGGAGTTTGTTTCATGAGGTCAGCCAGTTGGTCAAACTTTCTATTTAGAGGTTCTGAAAAGATTGTATAACAGTGTGAGACAAAAAATGGTCTGATTTGTGGCAGAGAGGGGATTGGTTTTGCCACCATGACAATGCACCTGATCACACAGCCATTTCAGTGTGTGAGCTTTTGGCAAAAAAGATGGCCTCTTGCCCCACGTACCTTACTAACCAATCTTGTTTCTTGCGACTTTTTAATTTCCTTGAATGAAGAGGGACATGAAAGGATAGCAATTTAATGACTTAGAAGAGGTAAAGAAAAAAAATGAGAAAGAGCACACTGTCAGTTATCCATACACATGAGTGTGAAAATTGTTTCTCAGAATGAAATCACAGCCTGAGCCCTGGTGGCATAGTGGTTGTGTGTGGGACTGCGCTCCACGGTGTTGGCGGTTCAAATCCAGCAGCAGCTTTCCAGGAGCAAGGCTGGGCTTCCTACTCCCACCAGGGCAGTGATGCTTAAAAAGAAAAAAAAGAGGATGGAATTCCATACTTCACAAATGTATTAAGTGTAATGGAGAGTACATTGAAGGTGATCAGGTTTTGTAAAAAAATAAAATACATAGGTTTTCGGGGAGGGGGGAATTCCATTTATTTTTTTCCCAGTAGCCCCTCATAATTCACTTAAAAGTTTTGGGGTTTTTTTTGGCATCTGGTGGTCGTGGGAGCTACCTAGCGCTCACTGTATTTGAATGGCCAATCCTGCAGGCTGCAGTCCTGTACTCAACCACTTAATGCCACCGGGGCTTAGCCCCACTTAAAAGTTTTAATATGTTTGTTAATCGTTTCCTGTATTGGAAAGTGATGTCTTTTCTCAGCAGTTAGCCATTGCTTAGTACACTCTAGTCATTTAATAAATATGATGCATAAGTGAATGAATATTATATAAAATGTATTGAAACGGAAAAGCTAAAGCATTGAGTACACGAAGGCTTCATAAAATTCATGGAAATGTTTTGTTATTTTTTTAATTTAAATTTTCATGAACTTTTTGAAGTCTACACATTAAACTAAGACTTCCTGTGTGTTAATTTAGGTGGATTGCTGAGGGAGTGGGTTTTAGTGGTGTCAGTGGGACAGAAGATGACAAAAACACATTTCAAAGGATAAATTAGAATCAATTCATGTTTGTCCTGAGGAGAACCTGAGAAGGCAAATAGTTACCTCTAAGTTGTCCCTGGTTTATGGTGACTGTATATACAGTGAAATGAAGTGTTTTCCAATCCTATACCATCATCATCATAGCTTGTGGATTGGACTGGTTGATTTGGGAGTCAGTAGACCAAAGGTGACAAGATAACACTGTTTAAAAAAAGAAAAGTTATCAATTATCAGAGGGTAAATTAAAAAAAAATTTAAATCATTTTATTGGGGGCACATACAACTCCCATCACAATCTATACATACACACATTGTATGCAAAGCACATTTGTACATTTGTTGCCCTCATCATTCTCAAAACATTTTCTTTCCACTTAAGCCCCTGGTATCAACTCCTCATATTTCCTGCCCTTTTCTACTCCCCTCTTCCCCTTGAACCCTCAATAATTTATAAATTATTATTATTTTGTCATATCTTACACTGTCTGATGTCTCCCTTCGCTCACTTCCCTGTTGTCCGTACTTCAGGGAGGAGGTTATATGTAGATCCTTATAATCGGTTTCCCTTTTTACTCCACCTTCCCGCCACCCTCCCGATATATCCACTCTCATCACTGGTCCTGATGGGATCATCTGCCCTGGATTTCCCATGTTTCTGGTTCCTATCTGTACCAGTGTACATCCTCTGTTCTGGCCGGATTTGTAAGGTAGAATTGGGATCATAATGGGGCAGGAGTGGGAGGGTGGGGGAAGGGAGGAAGCATTTAAGAACTAGAGGAAAGTTGCATATTTCATTGTTGTTACACTGTGCTCTGACTGGCTCATCTCCTCCCCTCTAATCTTCTGTAAGGGGATGTTGCTTCACCTACAGATGGGTTTTGGGTCCCCAGTCTGCACTCCCCCCTCATTTATAATGATTTTTTAAGTTCTATAAGGAATATTTAGTTCTTTGATGCCTGATAACTGACCCCTTTGACACCTCCTGGTCACACAGGCTGGTGTGTTTCTCCCATGTGGGTTTTGTTACTTTCAAGCCAGATGGCCAATTGTTTACCGTAAGACCTTTAAGACCACAGATGCTATAGCTTTTGTTAGCCAGGCACCATCAGCTTTCTTCACCACTTTTGGTTATGTACACATTTGTTGTCTTCAGTGATAGTGTCGGGAAGGTGAGCATCATGGAATGCCAATTTAATAGAGCAAAGTGTTCTTGCATTGAGAAGGTACTTGAGTGAAGGTTTCATGCCCATCTGCTGCCTTAATACTAACCCTATAAGTGTATGCATGTAGATCTATTTCCCTATTATATATATTTATCTATGTACATGCCTGTATTTAGACTCTATAAATGCCCTTTGCCTCCCAGTTCTTTCCTCTATTCTCTTTTATTGTCCTCTTGTCCCACTATCATGCTCAGTCTTAAATTGGGTTTCAGTAATTTCTCTCTGTTGCATTACTCTTGATCAGTCCCTATCCGGCCTCTCACATATACCTTGTCACTGGTTTTGGATCACTTGTTGTTCCCTTATCCCTGGGTTACTCAGCAGCACCTCCTTTCCTCCACCCCCCATCTCCCATGTCCCCCCAGACCCATCAGCCCCATTGTTTTCTCCTTCAGACTGTTCATCCAGCCTATATTATCTAAATAGACTTGCAGAGATAATAATATGTACAAAAAACCCCAAGACATAGCAAGATGAAGTGACAAAAGAAAACAAAATGTTGACAACTACAACAAAATGATGTCCAGAAAAATATAGATAAGTAAAAAATTAATAAAAATATAAGAAAAATCTGTAAATAGTTCAAGGTCTGTTCGTTGACCTCCAGCAGTGTTCCCTGGTTGAGTCTGATGGGGTGCCACACCCTGTCCCCAAAGTATATCCTTGACACTCGGTCAGGAATTCGATGCTCTGCTCCCCCTGCTGCTCTGCTGCACACCCTTAGTGTTTTGCCTTGGTGTGGTGGGGTCAGGCCGGGTACTATCCCGACTCTGCTTCTCTGTTGTTGTCCCCATAGGATCTTGTGTCAGCGAGAGACCCTGTGTTGCATAGTGGGGTTGGTCCTACAGTCCTCTCTGTGAATTGGTTTTTTTGAGTGGGGATATTGTCCTTAAAGCTCTGTGGGTCAGGATGTACTCTCCTCTCTTCCTCCCCTTCATCTGCTCTCTTGTGCTCTGCTCAGACTTGTCCCTTTTCTGAAATGCAGCATCAGGGCTGTTCTTCAGAGCAAACTCCCCTAGGGGGAGAGGTGGCTGTCCACATAGTTGGGATTGAGACTGGGCCCGCAGACCCCTGCACTGGCTCCCTGCTCCATGCCATCACACTGCATTCACATCCTGGAACACCAGGTTTAAGTTTGGTCCAGAGGGTAAATTTTAAGAATAACAGATTATTTAAGGGAGCCAGAAAGGGAAAGTTTTCAGAGAGAGGGGTACCAGCATGATATAATGTTACAGAAATAAGCAGAAAAATGTTTCATGCAAGAGGGATGGTAAGTGTGGTTGTCTCTAATGTAGCTGCACCTTGTCTATTCGTTTGTACGTTCTGAAGTTCTTAATGTAATTTCAGGCCAGCATGCACTATAGGTCCTGACTGTGAGAGAGTATAACATGATAAAGATGTTTAAAACAAGGAAGTAAAACTTGGAGTCCTTATCTTTTAGAAACCTCTGAATTCCTACCATTTAGAGATGTACACTAAATTATTTATGAAATGAGAACTGTTTTGTTTCAAAGTAATTCATTAGGGAAGCCAGAGTAAGAGGTGGGACTATATATACAACACATATGACTTAGGAGTGGTGATTATTGGATTTTAGGGAATCGATTCACTCTCTTTAATGCATTTTTGAAATTTTCTATTAAAAAGGAATATAGCTTTGGAAGTTAGTTAACTATTGACTCTTCCACTTTCTTGCTGTAAAAATGATGGGAGGTTGCTGTCTGATTTCTTTATAAGGAGAGAGCAGCTTAATCACTATCAGCACTGTCTCAAAGCAGAAATCAGATGCCTTCCTCTGCCATCTACTCAATTCTGATCCCAACTGATCCTCCAACAATACTTTAAATTTTTCTGTAGGGTTTGCTAATTTGTTGCAATGGTCACACAGAACTTCTATTACTCGCAATTTATGAAGTTTATTATGGACACCAACAGCTTACAATACAAGTTCAGAAATGCCCAGGGTGTAGTTCTTCAGTGAGGCCAACCATACCAGTATTGCAGTCACACGGACCTGTGTCTTCTGACCTGCTTGAATAAGTCTTACAGAGCCCTTAACTTTGCTGATGGATGTCACCCAAAGGCACACACTCCATTTCTCTGTTATCTCAGACAAAAGTTAGTTCTGGGGGTTCTAGTTCTCCGAGTTCTCCTAGTTAGCCTAGTTCTCCTGAGTAGAGCCTGGGAAACACTCCATTCCACCCGCAAGCCTTCTGCCTTGTGACACTCAGCTTACATATTCTGTGGGCACGGAAGCCCACTACACTTTTCCTGTTGGTCTACTGGTTCTGTTGCTCTGGATTCTTTCCTTTTACTGCTGTCTGATACTTCTGGTGTCAAAGCCTTTTGTGTCCTAGATCAAGGGTGTCCCGTGCAGGATCTCGGTTACCCTCCACTCCTGGCTTTTCTTGATGGTAGTGATATCCCTTTGTCTGCTTCTTGATGGCCACATTTTAAGCTTACCAGGATGGCAAAACTGACCAGTCCTCATTACAGACTTCCATACATCTTATTTGCATGCTTCCGCCCAGGTGGCTTAATACCATTATTTGCAAGCTGTCTAATTCCTTCCAAACCAAAACCCACTGCCATCAAGTGGATCCTAATTCACAGTGGCCCTGTGGGACAGAGTAGAACTGCCCGCATGCGTTTTTGAGACTGTAGATCTTCACAAGAGTAGAACACCTCGTCTTCCCTTGGAACAGGCGATGTTTTTGAGCTGCTGACCTTAATAGTGCAGTGTGTCACGCCCTAGGCCACGAGTGCCCCTATCCAACTGTTTGTGGGCCACAAACATCTCACATTTGCATAGTGGTAGTCATCATTTGGTAGGAGTTACAGAGATGATCGATTGGACCATATCAAGTAGTTAGGACCTTGGACATGTTACTTGAACTTTTGAAAAATCTTAGTTTCCTCTGTTATAAAATAGCTCTATTGATAATGTATCTCATAAGGTTGTTATGGAGTATTAATTTATTAATTTATTAAAAACATGTAACATACTTGGTCTGTTTGCTCAGTGGCCAAGAAAGATTTCTAAAGTGAAAGAATACATCTAGGCATTGCGGTTAAGGAGTTTGTAGAGGGAGGAAAGGCTTGTTAATGGCAGCACTTATCAAGAGATTTTTTTTAATGTTGCAGTAAGTTTCAATTATACTAAAGTCTGCATAGAGATAGCATTCATGAGTTAGTTTTGAAAGTTTTTAGTTGGAATTTTCTAATCTAAAAGCATACAAAATCATAGCAGTGCAATGATAGTTCACTTGTTTTGGTTATACTTTTTAAAAAATCATTTTATTGCAGGATCTTACAGCTCTTATCACAATTCATACATACATCCTTTGTGTCAGACACATTTGTACATATTTTGGCATCATTTTCAAAACATTTTCTTTCTTCTTAATCCCTTGATATCAGCTCATTTTCCCTCTTATGAATCCTTGAATAAATAAATAATTATTATTTTGATAGCTTACACAACTGCTGTCTCCCTTCACCCACTTTATGATTATACTTCTTAGTTAAATCTTTTTTACTGAATCTTATTCTGACTGCATTTATAAAATAGGATGCCCTTTGAAAAGCACTATATTTTAAAATAGTTTGAATTAAGTACATTCTTTTTAACATTAATGTGAAATAAGGACATATTTAAACTAGCATAATATGATTATCAAGTTGAAATTAAGTTCTCTGAGCACTCAGTTTTCTTTTTAGTGAAAATTATTTATTAATACATGGAGACATCCCAGTTCCAGACTGTAAATACCACATGATGCCATCTTTAAGTAAGAAAATCATTAATACAAGGAAAAGAGGGAACTCTTGCATACTTTTGCATTCTGATCTTTTTAAACTTCAGTGCTCTTTTTGTTTGGGAGCAGGTCAGCGGTAGATACTTCTCATGTGAAGACCTGATTTTCATTACTATGTAAAGCACTTACTGCATAGCACCATTGTCTCTGGGGTGTTGCGTGTGTCATTGAACAAGATGCTGTCAGACTAAGACTAGGGCAAAACTCCTGGAGACCTGCTTGAGAACATGAGTCATTATGAACAGCAGATGAGTCACAGCAGTCCAAACTCTTGGTGGATGGGCTTGCCATGAGGCAAAGCTGGCTCAGACTGCTACCATTTTATGCTAATGATAATAGTCACAGGGCGAGTGTCTGGCTAATTGAGAGAATAGTTAAAGCCAAAATTTTGTGCTTTATTGTTAAACATACTTCAAATATTGCCCTCCTTTATTTTTAAAAAGTACTGAATTCTGGGAAGAAGTTTTTGTGCTTCCCTGGTAATAAAGTTTGATGACCTTGTCAGAATTATTATTATTATTATTATTATTAGGCATCACTGCCTCTAGTGGTCGTGGGCGATACCCAGTGCCGCTCCTGAGAGCCGCTGCTGGATTTGAACCGCCAAGTCTGCAGGCTGCAGTCCTGCACTCAACCACGTAGGTCACCAGGGCTCAGCCCCAGAATTACTGTTTTTGAATTTTAGTAATGCAGGTAGAAGAATTCGTCTAACAAGGGGAGTTGGGATGAATTCTTACCAGCAGCAAAACATACTTCTTAGTCACTGCTGTACATTTTACATTTTCATTTAATCATCAAGTCTTTTTGTTTTAAAGGTTTCATTTATATAATTAATAAACCATGCATTAGTAAACCTGCTTCCAATATAAATACTATGGAAAACTTGCTTTACTTTTTCCATGGTATGCTTAGTGACTTCTGGTTCTTTGAATTTGAATCAGTGGCTTGCCGTCCAGGCAGTTGTCAGAGACCTGGCATTTTGCTTTTCAACCCTAGATTCATTTGCCTGCTGCACCTGTCGTCTTCCTGCCATCTTCAGTCCCTGCAGCTTTGTGAGTCAGGGGAAGTCTCCAGGTTAACACCTGACCCACAGACGTGGGACTTGCCTCATTCCACAACCGTGTAAGAACCGTTTTCTTGAATACAAACTTTAGAGTCTCTCTGAGTCAGAATTGACTTGATAGTATCAAACTTGGTTTTGAGTGATACATACATGCATAAACTTCTGATTTTACTTCTTTGGAGAACCCAGCTAAGACAACTGTAGACTAGTTTTCAGTAATACATTTGTTTCTCCATTGTAGTTTCAAAAAAGAGGTCAATCCAAACAATGGCTTCAGGAGAGAGCTGCTGAGCAAGTTCCATTCAAGACAAAGAGATCCAGAAAGGTTCTTGATAGAGTTTGTTGACGGCCCCAGGATAATCATAGGGGTTTAAATTATAACAAGGTTTTAAGAAAGTCGAAAACTACATTAGAGAGTAAAGGGCTAGAATTGCACCAAGAAATTGTTTTTCCATAGCGACAGTGCATATACCCATATTTCAAGGATAGCAACAGTTATCTTAATAGATTTCTTTAGGAAACCTTATTCTCAAGCCCTGATCTTGCCCCTTCCCTACTTCTTTTTGTTTCCCAAACTCAAAGAACTTTTCAGAGAGACAAGATTTCTATTCTTTCAGGATGCCGTAACGGCTAGTTGTTGGTGTAAATTGAAGAGTGCAGAATTCTTTAGGGGAGGGATAGAGACCTAGATGGAGGATATGTTAAGAAGTAGTAGCTTCACAGTTTGGTATTTTTGTAGGAAAAAATTCTGTGATTACCATTTCTGGCTATATACCCAAGGAAAATTTGAAAAACTTGAACATATAAGGGTAAGTGAAAAAGTATTGAGTCTTACAGAATGACAGCGCGTCCTGGTGATGCTGTGGATTTAGAGTTGAACTGCTAATGGTGCAGAGTTAGTGTTTCAAATGCATCAGCTACTCTGGGAGAAAGAAGAGACTTCTGTAAAGATTGACAGTCTTTGAAATCCTACAGACCATTGTTTTTCAAAGTGGACGATAATGCACCTGTGAGAGTGGCTTGCTAGAATGATGCAGGGGACCTGTGTAAAAGCACATGCCTACCCTTTATCCTGCATTGTAGGCCAAGTACAGAAATTTTTAATTGCCTAAGTGGGAGATATGACTACATAAAGGAGTTTTATTCTGAGAGCAACAAATAATAGTTGGAAGACTTTTAGGGGAATTACAAGCTTTTGGACACATAATCATGGTGACCATGTGGAGACTAGACGTGTGTAAAATTTACCAATAAATAGCTTGACATGATTTAGGAAAAATTGTTAAAACTGATGGAAAAAGATTAGAACCATGGAAATTGTTTTCTTTACCTCATTATATGCTCAGTTATACATCATTTTTTGCAACTGATATCTTTAGGAAATTGTATAATTTTTACACTAAAAATTGCCTTATTACTTATGTAAATGTACACAAACTAAATTTCAACACTTGGAGCTCACATAAGTATTTACCAGTTTAGAGTATATAATAAAAAAAGGAAAAGAAAATAAACATTAAAGCCCAGGTAGTTTAAAAATTATGTAATTAAAAAAGGTTTTATTATATTTAGTTTTTTTCTCCTCCTTCATTTTCAGGAATTCCAGAACAGTAAGTTTATTATAACTTAAAGACTAGCCAGCAAGCATTGTACATTTGTCTGTGTATGTGTGTTTCTTAAAATTAAGACTAAATGCTCTGAATGAGAAAAGGTTGTTAACATTGAAACAGGGAGAGAACATATGGAAGAAAATATTATTATTAAGGTCATGGTGGTTAGAAAGGATTTATTTGAATTCTTCTAAGGGACATGATTGAGGATGTGGGATGGACTGGCTAGGGTTCATTAATTCAGACAACTTATAGAACATAAAAGAAGAAAATCTTGGAGATGGTGGTTATGTGTGAGTTGCTTTTGGAGTAGATAAGCATTGTGCTTTTAAATTTATAATATCATCTGAGAGACCAAAATACCTAGGAAAAATTTTCACAGGGATGTGAACTTATGAAATTATAAAACAATGCTAGACGAGCTTTAAGAGGTTTTAAATGAAAAAATGTTTTCATATATCTGTGGATTGGAAGACAATATTGTAAGATGTCAATCCTATTCAGTGACATGTAGAGGCAGTGTGGTCTCTAACAACGGTTCTCAGCCTGTGGGTCATGACCCCTTTCACAGGGGTTGCCCGATTCATAACAGCAAAATTATAGTTATAAAGTAGCAACGAGCATAATTTTATGGTTGGATGGTCACCACAACATGAGGTTTGCAGCATTAGGAAGATTGAGAACCACTGCCCAAACAATTCCAGGAGAAAGAGAACAATAAAGTAGAATTTATGCTTCCTGGTTTTATATTATTTCTTTCTCAAATAATATTTTTATTGACATTTTCCAATATGTCCCTTCCCTTCCCACACAGATTGCTATTCAGTCCCATCAGGTGGACTAGACAATCATCAATGCTTTCAACTCCCCTCTCTCCCCACTCCCCACTTACTTTCTGTACCCTCAGAGAAACTGATATTTCTGTCAGTGTCTCTAAGGAGTTCTCTATTTTGACTACATGTACTGAGCAATCTTAAGCGAATATACACAAGTCTAACATGACCGATGAGGTAAATCACAATGATAAGACCACAATGATAGGAGGGAGGAAAACTTAGAGAACTAGAGGGTCTGTGGCCATACCACTCTGGCACACCTGATCTCGTCTGATCTCAGAAGTTCAGCAGGGTTGGGCCTGCTTAGTGCTTGGATGGGAGAACTAGTTAAGTGGGTCATCAGTGCTACACCACACTCTGGATTTATCCTCTGTTCTGTGAGGCCCTGCTAAAAGGGACAGTCCAATTTTCTAGTTGGTGGACTCTGGGTCTCCACTACATCCTGTCTCCTTCATATCAATTTGGATGCTTTTTTTTTTTTTTTGAACTTTTGACACTTCATGATCACACAGACTGCTGTGCTTCTTCCATGTGTGTTATGTTGCTTCCCTCCTAGATGGCTGGTTGTTTAACTTCATGCCTTTAAGACTTCAGACTGTCACACAGTGCCACATTTAACTAGAAACCAAAAGCCCATCTGTTTCCTTGTTGCACTTACATAAGATGGGGTACCCCCCAAAAAACGAAAAAAATTTGTTCAAAGCTATGTATTTTAACTCTTCTTTACAAAACAACCTTAATACCTTCAAAGTACTCCTCTCCATTACACTTCATACATTTGTCAAATCTGCGATTCCATTCTTGGAAATATTTTTCAAACCAATCTGTTTGGATGGCTGACAGAATCTCCCTCATTTTCTTCTTCACTTCTTCTGTGTTGTCAAATTACTTTCCTTTCATGCCCCTTTTCATTCAAGGGAACAAAGTCAGGTGAGCCAGGTGTGTGAGGCTAGAGAGGCATGCTGAGATAGCTACGTCAACAGGTGCACTGTCATGGTGGCAAAATCAGTTCCCCCGTCTGTTACTAATCAGGCCTCTTGTCACACACTGTTAGGCAATCTTTCCAGAACCTCTAAATAGAAAGCTTGATTAACAGCCTGACCTGGTAGAACAAACTACAAATGCACTGTACATCATCTGTGGAGCTTTTTTTTTTCCATTTCGGGGGCCTGGGGGTGTCCCCTTGTATATATACATAAACAAGTATATACATACTCGTGCACACGCGCGTGTGTGTCTTGTCTATCTTGTTTGTTTTTTCCAATTATGTTTGCCTATTGTTCACCTCTCAGTAATTCCTCTTGGAAAAGCTACTCCCTCCTTGCAGTCCATTTTAGAACTCTTACTGTTCCCCTGTGCCTGCTTTTCTTGTATAGATCAACACCAAAACACCAAAACAACAAACAATTTTAAAAAAACCTCGACACCAACATACAGTTAGCCACCAGACAACAGGGATGACTTAGAGCCGCCGCATTGTGTCAAAAAGGTGAGTTTCTCATAGGTCCACATTGTTATTCCTGCAGTCTGGGAATATATTATATAGCTATTGTAATCAATACAACCCAGTACTGGTGTAATAATTGAATTCTAGGAATATAATTCAGAGTACAGAAATAAGCCCATACATTCTATAGCCAATTAGTTTTTGGCAAATATACTAAATTCTAAGGCTCCCTTATTGCGTTGAGAGTTACAGTGTGGTCCAGAGGCATATGTACTTGTCTAAAAGGGAAATGATACTAAGTTCAAGAGGGAAGAGAATGTTTTGAAACTATGGTAGCAATTGTATAATACTACTACTTGATGTGATTGAACCTTGGAATTATGATATCCGTGTTAACTCCCAATAAAATGGTTTTGGCAGAAGAAAAAAAAAGTTACAGTCTCAGAAACCCATTGGAGCCTTCTAATCCTGTAGCGATCATGAGTTGGAATTAACTGTGTGGCAGTGAAACAAGTGAATTTTGTTACATACAGAACATTTGCTTTTGTGGTTGTGTCATATCTTAGACACTACGAATAGTGGATAGGAAAAGATGGAGCCTTTTTAAATTATGCTTTCAGAAAAAAATTTTTTTTCTTCCAAGTAGCCTTTATTTCTGTAATATTTTTTCCTAAGTAGATCTTTATCCTTGTTTTATTAGTATTTGTGTTCAACAGCTAAAATTAATTTTCAAGATCATAGAGTTTAAGAAATTGAATAAAATAATTGTCTTGTGATCATACATTCCTTATATTGAAGTGTAGTTGGGACTTTTTTTGTAGATTTTTTTTCTTCCCGTCGTTGTTTATTGAAATTATACAACCCACCCAAACTTCCGGAGTTAGTCACTTGGGTATTGTCACTTTGCTGATTTTTATCAGAAACAGGAAACTGTCAGGTTCTGTGTTAAAGCAGATTCTGCCATTGCATTTCTATTACCATGAGAGATTTCTCTTAATTTTTTTTCTACCACAAGTTAATTTTCTAATTTCTCCCCAGAATATAGCTACTGACTTGCCCCAAAGCCTTATGTTTACCATGATCTATACACCGCTCATTGCAAACACTAGGGGGACTCAAAGGTTGTGGAAAATGCAGTTTCCCACAACCTTTGTGAAGCTTCCTTTAGTACAGTCCTATAGAATTTATAGATTAGGCGCAACATGATTAATAAGGCAATTTGGCAAAGTTAGGATAATGAATTCATAAAAGTAGTTTTAGAGAATGTATTTTTAGGTATTTTGGTTTGTTTTTAATCATTTATTTAGCTCAGTGATTTTTCTAAACTTCCTTAAAGTAGACCTTTTAGGGTTTCCTCAAGGCCAATACTACAAAGATATTTTCTCTTTTCATTTTTGAGTACCTAGAAAATACTTGAGATTTGTTAATACATATACCAACATTTGGAAGATCTGCTCAGTGAATGATGAGTATTAGGTAATGATACAAAATCATGTCTTTATTTTTTTAAGTCCATTCAGAGTTTGAGAAAAACCAGTGAATGTTTGCACTCTTGAAGTCATTTAGTGGATGTGTATAGTATCACTGTGAGGTTTCAATTGCATTTTACTAATGATGAATGCTCAGGGTCTTTTCATATGCTTATAAAATATATGCTATTCATTATAACTTTTTAAAAATATTGGTTCAAATACTTTATTCTTACCTTCATCCTCAGTCATTTGTTTTCTAATTGTTGAGTTTTAAGAGTTTTTTTCTGTTTCCTATAAAAAGTTCCATGTCAAATGTCAATATTTGCAAATATTTTTATCTAGTCTGACTAGTCTTTTAATTCTCTTCTCAGGACAACATTGTCAACCTTAATAAAGTTCAATATATTCAACTTTTTTTCTTTTATGAAGAGTTTAATAGTCGAGACCAGGCAATGGGCGGTCAAAATAGGACAGTTCAGATACTGTAAAGAAAATCAAAACTTACGGTCATGTCAATATTGGACATTGGCTGGGGAGTCTCCTGGATTATTGGGGATAAATAACCTAGTTAGTACAAGCAAGAGCAAGACTCAGGAACATTCAAGCTGGGAGAAAGCCAAGTAAAGTGAATTCACTTAATGTAAATTAGTCCCCCTGGCTAGAAGAAAGCAAGAGACAGATGACTGTTTAAATAAAACCAACATTCTACCATTCAGGAAGTACAATTCGAATTTGTTCATTCCTCCCATAATTGCAGTGTTTCCTGCACTTGTTCTTGAGCAAGGAGTTACTAAGAAGAAACTCTCTTTGTTCTCTGTTTTGACTCTAATGATATTCTTTGGTTTATGGCGCATTGACAAAATTGCCTATTACAGGTTTCTTGGCCTACCATTTTAGAACCCACACACATCCTTTGTCTGAGGCAAATTCTCTCAAGTCTAATTTATCTTTTCTTATTAATCATTTCTTGTAGCCTCATAGTGTCATTTGGTGACACTATTCCTACAGAATGCAATCAGATGAGAAAAAGTTGTTGGAAGCAGCGAGCCTCAGAGAATAATTACTTGAGTGACATTGTTCTAGTACAATCCTGTCACCAAAGGAGAGATGAGTCATTCATTGCCTGCACTTCTCCCCCAGGGTAAATATGAAACTCATTTAAGCACCAGAAAGACTTTGTACCACAGTTTGACAGGCCTCAGTGACAATATACTGTTTTACCAATGGCTTTTGAATGACACCATGCTTTCCTCAATAGCCATGACACTTGATTCCACAGGCATGTCTTTTAGGTGACTTTTGAGAGCATTATTAATTGAGTGCAGTTTATGAAGCTGGTTGTTGCCAGTTCTCCATTTTTCATGACTTTTGAATTGTCACTGCAGTGTATGTTCTCTGCCAGTTTCTTTTTTCAAATCATTTTATTGAGGACTCTTACAACCCTTATCACAATCCATCCATCCATCCATCCATCCATCCATCCATCCATCCATCCATCCATCGTTTCAAGCACATGTGTACATTTGTTGCCATCATCATTTTCAAAACATTTTCTTTCTACTTGAGCCCTTGGTATCAGCTCATTTTTGTCCCCTCCCTCCTTCACGAACCCTTGATAATTTATAAATAATTATCATTTTTTCATGTCTTACACTGACCGATCTCTCCCTTCACCTACTTTTCTGTTGTCTATACCCCCCGGGAGGGGTTTATATGTAGATCATTGTGCTCGATTCCCCCTTTCCGGCTCACCTTCCCCTTATCCTTTTGGTATCACTACTCACCATTGGTCCTACGGGTTCATCTCTCCTGAATTCCCTGTGTTTTCAGCTCTTATCTGTACCAGTGTACATCCTCTGGTCTAGCCAGATTTGTAAGGTAGAATTGGGATCATGGTAGTGGTGTAGGGGGAGTGGGGGAGGAAGAATTGAAGAACTAGAGAAGAGTTGTCTGTTTTATTGCTGCTACACTGTACCCTGACTAGCTCATCTCCTCCCCACGACCCTTCTGTAAAGGAATATCCAGTTGCCTAGATGGGCTTTGTGTCTTCACTCCCACTCTCCCTCATTCACAATGGCATAATTTTTTGGTTTTTGATGCCTGATACCTGATCCTACCTACACCTCATGATCACACAAAGCAACGTGGGCTTTGTTGCTTCTTGCTAGATGGCCGCTTGTTTATTTTGAAGCTTTTGAGACCCTAGGTGCTATATCCTTTGCTAGCCAGGCACCATCAGCTTTCTTCACCACTTTTGCTTTTGCACCAGCTTTGTTTTCAGTGTTTGTGTTGGGAAGGTGAAAATCATGGAATGCTAGGTTAATAAAACAAAAGGTTCTTGCATTGAGGAAGTACTTGAGTAGAGACCCAATGTCCATCTGTTATTTTAATACTAAACCTGTACATGCCTGTATTTAGACTTATATAAATGCTCTTTGCGTCCTAGTTTTTTCTTTTTATTTCTTTTTACTTTACCACTATCATGTTCAGCCTTTATTTGGGTTTCAGTAATTTCTCTGGGTAGCATTTGTTCAAGCCCTATGAGACCTCCTACTCCCTCCTTGCCATCAATTTTGTATCACATGTTGTTCTCTTGTCCCTGGATTAACACCCACTACCTTTTCCCTTTTTCCACTCCCCCCAACCATGGGTTCGTTGTTTTCTTTTCCAAACTGTTTATCCCACTTATCTAGATAGACCTGCAGAGATCATGAGATGCACAAAGAACAAGACAGACCAAAAGCAAAGCAACAAAAGAAAGGGATGAGGCCTCAAAGAACAAAAAAATATTGTGTGTTTACCTTCTCGATAGGACAAATGGGTGCATAAGCAAAAGTGATGAAAAAAACTGTGGTGACCAGCTATCAGAAGATACAGCATCTGAGGTCTTAAAGGCTTGAAGATAAACAAGCAACCATCTAGCTCAGAAGCAGCAAAGCCCACATGCAAGAAGCACACCAGCCCGTGTGATCACAAAGTGTTGAATGGATCAGGTATCAGGCATCAGGCATCAAAGAACAGAAAATCCAATCAGTGTGGATGAGGGGGAATACACAATGGGGATCTAAGACCTATCTGTAGGCCTCTGGACATTACCTCACAGAAGATTTGTGGGGAGGACATGTACAGTCAGGGTGCAGTATAGCAACGATGAAACATACAACTTTCCTCTAGTCCCGAAATGCTTCCTCCCCACTATCATAATCCCGATTCTACCTTACAAATCTGGCTGGGCCAGAAGATGTACACTGGTACAGATAGAAACTGGAAACACAGGGAATCCAGGACAGATGATCCCTTCAGGACAAGGACTGTGAGTAGTGAAACTGGAGAGTAGTGTAGAAAGGGGGAATCGATCACAAGGATCTACATATAACCTCCTCTCTGGGAGATGGACAACATCTGGGTGAAGGGAGACGTCAGACAGTAAGAAATGACAAACTATCACTAATTGAGAAATTATCAGTGGTATATGAGGGGAAAAATGAGCTAATATCAAGGGCTCAAGTAGAAAGCTAATGTTTGAGAATGATTATGGCAGCAAATATACAAATGTACTTGACACAATCGATGTATGTATGGATTGTGATAAGAGCCCCCCATTAAAAAAAGAGGGGATGGATGTAGAACAAAACAACAAAAGACAACAGAAAAAGAAAAAAGCCCAGAAATAGTTCAAGGTCTGTTCTGTTGATCTTTAGGAGCGTTTTGCTGCCAAGTTTGATGGGTGCCCTGTGCTGTCCCCAAAACCTATCTTTGGTATCCCCTGGGACGCCGTTGCTCTGCTCCCCTCGCTGTTTTGTTGGATGCCCTGAGTGTTCGCCTGGGTGCCGTGTGGTTAAATTTGGTGCCATTCACTCACTGTCTCCCCATTGTTGCTCCCATAGCGTTAGTGAGGGAAGTCTTGTCTCATGGTGGGGCCTCATCTGGGCCTTTCTGTGCATTGGCTGCTCTGAGCAGAGATAATGTCCTCAGGGCTCGGTGGGCCAGGATGTGTTCTACTTTCTCTTCCTCCCCCTTCATTTGCTCCTGCGCGCTCTGATGAGGCATGACCCTCTCCCTGAGCTGCAGGTTCAGTGCTGTCCTCTGCAGTGTACGCTCTCAGCCAGTTTCTTTATCTTGTTTTAGTCACAGATTTTGCAACAAAAGTGACATCCAAGAGAGGGTATCATTTTAAACCAGGAATGTGTGAGCCTGATATGTATGTCCATCAATTTGTGTACCAAAGTGGATGTCTTTTTTTCATCCTTCGTTGTAGACTGTGAGTTTTTACCTGGTATTCTAATTTCCTGCACTCTTAAGATTCTGTAAGGATCCCTGGTTGCTTAGTGGGTTACCAGCTGGCCTGCTACCTACAAGGTCAGCAGTTCAAACCACCCAGGTGCTCCACAGTAGAAAGATGAGACTTGTTGCTCCCTTAAAGGTTCACAACCGCAGACCCCCAAAAGAATGCTGTCTCATAGGTCCCTGTGAGTTGACATCAATTTGATGGCTATAAGTCTACCATCATGTGCACTTTGACTCACATAAAGATTTGTTTGATCCTTTATCATTTCCAAATTTTTTTTCGAATGCA
>PVJH01032048.1:0-23071 GCA_004026705.1 Nesogale talazaci
TTGCCATCTCTCCTCTTCCTCCTTGTGCCAGCCTCCCCCGTCCAGAGCTCCCTGGGGCAGTGTTTTCCACGTGTGAGGTCGTGCAGCAGAGGAGCCCTGGTGGTGCAGTGGTCACAGGTTGGGCTGCCAACCTGAGGGTCAGCAGTTTGAAGTCACCGGCTGCTCCGTGGAAGAAAGGGGCGGAGGCTTTCCACTCTCGTAGACCGCTGCAGTCTCGGTGTTCCCCAGGAGGCAGTTCTAACGGTCCTCCAGGGCCCCTCGCCCTGAATCCGCATCCACTCAATGGCCGTGAACTTGCTGGCGGCATTCAGTGGTCTCAGCCGTCTCCTACAGATTTCAGATAACTGTTTAAAACCCAAAGCAGACTCGCTGCCAGAGGGTCAATTCAGAGACCTTAAATTCTTTCTGGGAGCAGACAGCCTCACCTTTCTCCAGAGGAGTAGCCAGGGGGCTTGAACCGGCATCCTTGTTGTTAGCAGTGCAGTGCTCGGGCCCCACAGCACAACACTTTCAGATTCAGGAAGATTTTTGCTTCCTTCCGACTGCACCTTTCATCCAGCTTGTCGGCAAATCCTGTCGTCTGCGCTTTCTGTCAGAACAGCCATCTCTCTCCACCTCCACTGTGGCCGTCTGGTCCCAGCACTATCGTCTAGTCTCACCTGGCCCGGCTCCATCTCCTCGCTGTTTCTCTCGCCAAAGCAGATGTGTCCGCCGTGGTCTGTGAGCCGGGCCCCCACCCCCACCCCCGCCCCTACCCCCACCCCATGGCCTGGTCCTGCAGTTAGTGTCCTGACTCCATCCTTCTCATGCTTGAGTCCAGGTTACAGTGACCTCTCAAAGGCCCAACTTCCTGTCCCTCAGGGCTCTGGCACCACCACCATTGCCACTGCCTGGGTCATTTCCTTTCGCCCACCCCCTGTTCTCAGAGGCCGCTCTCCCGGGGTGACCTTCAGTGCATCCTCCGGGTCACTCTGGGGGCTCTGGGGGGGACGGGTCTGCCCTGCATTACCTGCCCACCTTGCTAGAGCAGAAGCCCACGAGGACAGACGCTTCCTCCTGCTGGTTCAGTCTGCTGTCTCCCCGTGCCCGGAGGTGCCCAGCAAATAGGTGCTGAATGAGCAGCCTTTGTGGGGCTCCCTCAGTGGTGCAGCCTGGGCTCTTGGATTCTCCCTTGTGGGAGTGGTCCCCGCCACCCTCTACTTTCACCCCCCACTAGTGCTCTGAGAAGCCCTCGGACACTTCCTCTCACTGTGCAGTGCGTTGGCCCACTGGTTGCCTCTAGGGGTCCTGCGGCCAGAAAGGGGAGTGTTCTGAGAAGCTCCTGAGCGCAGCAGATGTTCCGCCCACAGGCGGCAGGCGGGGCCCTCTCAGCCCTCCTCTCTCACGACTTTGTCTCTGCTCTTCCTGCTCTGCCTGGCCTGGATGGCTTGCAACCAGGGGGGAGAGAGCGCTTCTCCCCTCACAGCACCTCAACGCTTCCAGCAGCCTCTTCAGGAAAAGACCCTTTTAAAGAGGGGGGAGGGTCCCTTCTCCAGTGGACTGGCCTTGTGTAACTCCAGTGACCCCGTGTCAGACAGGCCAGTTTCTGGGTAGCACGTCCAGTCAACTAGTTCAGTGCCAGCACACTGCAGACTCCTGGGGGAGGGAGGGCAGAATGCAGACCCAGTTGCCTAGCAACTCCCGTGCCAGAGTGGACAGGTGCCCCTTAGGGTTGCCAGGGGCTGGCTTTTAAAAGCAGATCTCGCCATGCCTTTCCTCCAAGGTGCCTCTGGGTGAACGCGAACCCCCAGCCTTTCGGTTAGCAGCGAACGAGTGTGTTAACCGTTTGCACCCCAAGGAGCCTCCCCCAAACCTGGTGCTGATGGGCTCGCATAGCGACCCTTGGCCCAGGACAAGAGCAGGACCCGCCCCATCGGGCTCCCAGCTCATGAATCTCGCAGGAAGGGGCCTGCTGCATCTCTGTCCCACGGAGCGACTGGCTGGCTCCAGCCCCCGGTCTTTTCATCAGCTGCCAAGCAGATGCCACCAGGACTCCTGGGTTGGAGAAGGGTGAGGGTTTGGGGGGGCGGTGTGTGGTCCTGGCAGTGCTGGTCCTTTAGGGCCTGGTGGTCAGATGGAGCCAGTGGCTGTCACTGGCCACCAGAGCTGGTGCCGATAGTAAGCCCCAACCAAACCATCACACATCAAGAGACCCCTCTGTGCAGTGGAGGGAGCCTGCCGAGAACCGTGGCTCCCGGCCAGTCCCCAGGGGCTTTTCTAGCACCTGTCCCTGTGTCGAATGTGGCTCTTATTCCCAACACCGTGTGGCCACTGAAAGCAGGAACTACCTCCCTGGGAAAGCCCTTGCGAAATTCCTGCTGGCTTTGGTGGAAAAGAGTGCTGGGTGGGATGCTGCCGCCCCTCTGACCATCACCCTCTAAGAGACTCCCTGTACCTTTCCGCCTGCTGCCCGACGTGGCCTGGGTCTCAGGGAATTCGGGGGTGGAGGTGGGGGTGGGTCGGGGGGCAGACGCTAGCACACCAACTGGACAGGGACCCGCCGGACTCCCTCTCGGGGAAGCTTTCCACGTTGACGTGACGGCCCCATAATCCTCGGCCAGACCCAGCCAAGTGAGGGGCAAGAATTACAAACTTGCTGTGCCTCTGCCCGGCCACACTGCCCGTGTCACACGCTGGCAGGGTCTCCACATGCCGCAGCTCCCGGGGATTGCACACGGGGCCCAGCTGCCGCCGCGGCCGCCACCACAGCCGTGAGGGAGCCATGACTTCGAAGTCTCAGACTTTGATGTGATTAGAGTCACCAGCTTCACGTACTTCAGCGTGTGAGTAACCTTCTTTCTTTCTTAAACTGGAGATAAAAATTGATTTAGACATGGCAGGGGGCAGGGGGGGTTAAGGGGGCTGGAGAAGCAGGTCATAGGGGCAAGAGACGTCTGGCAGAAGACATAGTGTTGGCATCACCTCACTCCTACACCTCAATGGGCCCTTGGGGACAGCCCGCCTGCCCAGATGTACCCCCTTCACCCGCCCCAGAGGGGACTCTCTCTCAGCTCTGTTTATTGACTGAAGGAAAATAAGGGGTTCCAGCCACTAGCTTGCTTTTGTTTTCAAAACCCAATATTTGAAATTGACATGGATCCCTTTACCTGATAAAAGTTGCATTATTGCATTGCTCTCTGAGCACAGATGGGGGCGTCTCAAAGATGCGTGGCCTGGCTCTTGGTGACCACAGGCCTCCGAGGGCAGGGAAGACCCAGCTTGTGGGCCTCTCATCTTTCAGCTGCCCTCTGGAGTCTAGAGGTAGACCAGTACTGCTAAAAAATAAAAATCATAAGCAAGGAACACTGAGTTTAGACATTTCATGGGCATGGGAATGGTAGTCATGTTTGTCTTTGGAAGAAATGTCCTTAGGCTTGTACGTGCGTATTATAAATGTATGTGTGTGTGTGTGTGTGCACGTGCTTACAGATCCATGAAAGCTACACTGTCTGCCTCATATATACACCCCACGTGTCTCTCTGCATGCCTGAACTTCTGTCATGAGCTGTGTGCCCGCTAGGCCCTGGCCCACCTGAGCTTCGCAGAGCTCTGTAGCAAGTTGTGGGTGAGGCTTACAGTCTCCCCTGGGGTTCCCAGGTCACTGAAGTCCTCTAGCGCCTTCAGGGAAGCTAGGCCAGAGCCACCCCGGATTTCTCCAAGGGCTTCGTGCTTTCCTTCAGACCCTTTCACAGCTGTGGGCGCGGGGACATGGCGCGGCTGTGCTTTAAGTTCACTCACACTGGAAGACGCTCCCGCAGACCTGTGGGCCCTTTTCAGACACCTTCTGAAAGAGTGTAGGGGCACAAGGAGAGTCAGGTGAGGAGGGGATGGGCCCCAGGTCGGTGAGTGGGCACTCCTCCCGCAGGGCTTTCGACTCTCGATGCCACCTCCAGGGGATGGCAGCCGTGATCACAGCCTAGCCCCTCCAGCGTGCTCCCTGCACGCTCCCTGGAGAGTCAGTCCCTCTGCCATCAGGTGTCCGGCACACGGAGAGAGAGCCTCCTCCTTTGACTCTCACTTCTCGGGGCGTCGCCTGCAGCGGACTCTGGGCTGCAGGGACAGTGCCTCGTCGTCTGATGCACTGCACCTACTTGAGTATAATCTGGCCGATCAGATTGCCATCTGAAGTGGTGTCCCAGGGGCCCTCCCGAGCACATGAGGTCACGCAGGACAGGACAGGACAGGCTCCTTGTTCCTAGAATAGATGTCCGTGCGCTCTGGTCAGCGTCTCCCCACACGCTTGGGGTTTCCAGGACCACACGCGGAACGGGTTTCTGATGAAGGTGTAACCTGGGCCACTGTCTGTCAGAGCTTTACACCAGTGACTGTGTGCAGGGAATTGTGTTCCTTACAAGCTGGTGAGAGGAGGCCTGGTTGGCTTTTTCACAGTAGTACCCTGGGGTTGGCAGGGCAGCAGTGTGTGGATGCTGGTGCTCTGGATGAAGCAAATGCATTTCATCAGGTTTTTTTTTTTTTGCAAGCCGAGGTTATTTGTGGTCACAGTCCTAATTCTCCCCCCTGAGTGTTTATATTATTTTTCCTTTTTGGTATGTGTAGGGCATTGTTTTTGTACCTTACATTGAAAAGTAAGCCTTTTTCTTCTTAAAAGGGATTTGCTGGATCGAGCTGGGTTAATGAAAAGAAATTAAAATGAAAATGGTCAGGTGGAATGACTTAGTTATTTTTATATTTTCCTGTAAAAACAGCCCGAGTTAAGTGAGCCACAATGAGCCATGATGTATTTCCTCCACCAGGATGGAAAATAAGCCATGTATGATTTCAGCGCTGACTCACCGTGAACCTGCTGACACTGGGATGTTTTAAAATCATAATCATAAGGAACAGGTTAGGGCAGAAACTTGGACGCTGGGCCGAGGATTACCTGCTTATTACCATGTTTTACAACTTGGAGGCTTTGCTTCAGGTTTTCTGCCACAACCTCCTAAAGCTCACACACTAAACACCCCCCTCGTTGTACAATTATTGCCTGCCAGTTTTAGACGGTGCCAAACAGACAGATGCCTCGCCATAATGACCATTTTTTAATTTCACTGTTAGGGGGCAGGTATATATAAAGAGGTTGTTATCTCCACCCCCCTCTACCTAGCCCTCCTGTCGCCCCACAAAAAGAAGTCTGGACAACTTAGGGTAATAAAGATGATGCAGCAGGGCAGGAGGGCTGTGGGAGTGTGGTCAGACTCGTAATGTAAAATACATGTGACAGCCACTGAGGACCAACGAGCTACAGCCACCCAGGCGGTAACGGCATCAACCGACTTCTCTTGCCGAGCGTTAGATTAACAGAGTTAGTGTCGGGGAACTCAAGTTACCACAAGTAAACAAGGTTGACTTTCCAGCAGCAGGTGCCACGTGGAGAGATCCGCTCTGTCTAGTGGCACCAGAGTCACAGGGGCCACTAGTGCCCACGGTGATCTGGTGGCTCCAATCCCTGGAGAAAAGAGTGGCTAGTCACAATAAAGCGCGCGGTTGTTCCCCTATCCAAGTTCATTGCCATAGGTTGAGTCGTGTGCCTTGGTGAGGCCATTTTTCTCGGCGGTGTGGCAGTTAGCAAGGATGTCATCCTTCCTTGTGATGTGTGATCTGATCTGGTTTAGTCAGCCAGTCAAGGGGTAAGCGGCTTAGGGTGGGATGCAGCACCTTTAATGGGGTCACAACCCTGGGTGGTAGCCAGCACCAACTGTTAATCTTATAAGACAGCAAAGGAGAGAGAAAGCTGCGATAGGAGGGACCTGCTACCACTCAGAAAGGAGCCAGGGGCGGAGGGCATCCTGGGGACCCAGGGTCACGGTGCTGTGGACCTCATAGACCCAGGGCAGGGTTGATGCCAAGGCACCTGCAGATCCCTAAGGAGAACCAGGCCCTTACATGCTGGAGAGAGACAGACTTTCCTGCCAACCCAGAAGCCAACCGAGGGAGGAAGGCTTCCCTTAGAGCTCTTGCTCTGAATTTGGGCTTCTAGGCTCTGAACGAGCAGTTCTCAAGCTGGGGGTCGAATGACTCTCACAGGACTCGCCCAATTCATAACAGTAGCAAGTTTACAGTGATGAAGTAGCAATAAAGATAATTTTATGGTTGGGGTGTGTGTGTGGGGGGGGGTCACCACCACGTGAGGAGCTGTATTAAAGGGTCGTGGCATTAAGAAGGTAGAGAACCACTGCTCTAAACTGTAAAAGAATAAAATCCTGGTTGTTAAACGTCACCACTTGTGCAGTTTTGGTTTAGAAGCAGTAGTTAGCGAGGGCATCTAATATCCCCCTATAATTTGTACGTGGACGCCACGTCAAAGGACCCGATAGCTGGGAAGGATTTTACTGCTTTTGGAAGAATTTCTGTAGACATCACTTTGAATAGATGCAAATCTCATCTTGCTCAGAAGGAGGGATGTTTAACCCTGTTGTATTGGCTCACATTCTTATGAACTACCTATAGTTTAAAATGGAAGAATTAGCCTTCCCTTTCTTAGGAAAAATCATTCAGATGCCCTCAAAACCGTAAGTCTGTGGGGTTGCATAAATGAACTTATATTTCAAAGACCTGGTGCATACTTCTGTACATGCACCAGGCATATAATTCCACACATACCGATTATTGTACACGTGGCATGTGGAAATTACATCCTTTCCGAGGAAGGTTTACTCTAACCATTTTATAAGTCAGCAGAGAAGGATGGACACAGGAAACAAGCTGACTGTGTCAACTCAAACAGGTCCCCCGAGCTTCAGAAATGACAATTGATAATGAAAGCTAACGAGACCTGAGTAAATTCAAATGACAGTGAGCCAGCCATGCACTGGAATAAGAAAATAGCAAGCTTTGAAGGACATTTGTGTAGAATTAATGCTGGTTATATGCTATCCTGATTTGGATGCCCTTAAAAATATACAAAAAAAATGAGTCTATAGGAACATCTTAACTTCTGTGTAAAATCTTTCAAACCTGCAGTGATGAAAAGGTACCTCTACTTCCTTCCCACCTATCTCGAGGATCTGCCATGTGAGTTGAAAATTGCTTTTAATAAATGAACTGTGATTGTGACAAATCTCACTGCTTTGAAGGGAGAAGAAGGAGGCTTTTTGTGAAGCAAGACTGAAAAGATCCATCTTTCTCCCGCCCTCTTACATAAACGCTCCCCTGGAGAATCAGTAAGACATTTGAAGATGATACTTTGATATTGGTGGTATGTTCTTTAGTATGAGAGTGTGAATAAAACATGGCCTAGAGTGCTGTTTCCCAAAATGGATTTTACACACACACACACACACACACACACACAGATGGCGGTGGTGTTGCTGGAACAATGGGGGAGGGGAGGATTCTGCAAAAGCAGATACCTACACTTTATCCTGGATGAAGGACTGTAGCACAAAAGTCTAGTTGTCAGGGGAGGTGCTGAGCCTTTTTAGTTGTTGTTCCCCTGAAAGGGGGGGGGGGGCAGTAGGCCCACTAATTTAGGAAGCTAAGCTAATCTCTCAGAGACCACAGACAGCACCACATCCATCACCCGCTCTGTCACAGTGCCTCGTGGAGGGGTGTGGGCGGTAGGATTGGGTATGCCCACAGAAGAACTTCTGCCAGCCTGCATGCCTACCTTCCTGCGTTCCCCGATGATGGCAGATGGGCTCTGCATGGAACGGCCCACTGTTGATCAGGGGGCTTACACACAGCAAGCTGATAGGGAGGTGGGAAAGAGGTAACATAGGCTCCTAGTCTAGAAACTGGATGACACCAGATAAACAGTGGCCCTCACTTAGAACAGGTCCTGGGGCTCGGCACAGTCTCAGTTGGCAGAGGTGGCAGACGAACCTGGCCAGTGGAAGACCTTGGGAGAGAAGGTAGCAGTGCAGGGTGCTGGGTGAGCTGGGTGGGGTGGGTGGAGGTGGGTTGACCTGACTCAAGGCTGGAAAGTAAGTGGGAATGCAATCCCCAGCCTTTGTTCTTGAGAGTAGGCATTGTTGAGCAGTGTGTGTGTTGCAGACAATAATTATGTGAGGTGAACGTTTTAAGCAACTGGAGAAGCATTAGACTACTTAGATCATCTTTCTGTTAAGGAATTGTAACAGTATCTGTCACTTTAAAGTACTGTACCACATGCCTTCCAGTTCTGGTAGGGCACCATCTAGTTCTTCTGATTCCAGAGTACAGGAGGTAAAGGTTCTTGTTGACAGGTTTCTTTGAGCCTCCATCTCTTTCATCCTCTCTTGGTGTGAATCAATAGAGACCCACAGTTCCCATCTTAGGTGACTGCTTTTAAGACCCTGGATACTACTCAACAAACTAGGATATAGAGCATTAAGAATATCTTCTGACATCAAGTTAATGATGAGATAAGTGAGATACATGTAGTGACATGTGCATGTTGACAAACATGTAGTACATGTATACAATATGCAGTGTCTTTGATTCAGATTTTCCAGAAGATGGACTTGTAGGAACAAGTCATTAAATCCTTACATATTTCAGTTTTAATACTAGTTCTTCTTGGGTGGTAGGGTTTTTTTTTTAAAGGGACTTTGAAACAATTCAGACAACGCTATCACATTTAACATAAATCACATGCTTTATTTTTGTAATTTAAAAAATCTTCATTTAGACTTTTTGTCCATACCTGAATTTGGCGCCTAAATATTTAGGGTTCGTTTGTGGGTAGCTACCACCATCTATCTGTAGTGAATGATTTACAAATGGAGAAATGATAAAATATAAGTGCGGAAATGGTTATTTTTATGAAAACTAAATCGAATACTTTGAAAAGACATAGCCTTGCTGATTAGTTAAATGTGGTGCCCTGTAGAATATTTTGGGGGGAGGAGGAGTCGAGAATTCTGTCACTGGGCTGCTGTACACAGAGGCTGAGTAGATTCCTGCTCCACTTAAAGAAACCCAGGCTGGAAATCCTTGGGGCCAAGGCACTGTGAGTTTACAGAGAGGGACTGGGAACTCAGCCACGAAATCTCGATTCAAAGAAAAGGTTGTGGCTTTCCCCCCCCACAGTCATATACATGTGTATCCTTAAAGTAGATGCTTCAATGGGCATATATTTCTTTAAAAGAGTCTATCCCTTGCGCTCATCTTAGTTTTGCTCGGGGAGTTTGATCTGGTCTGGATTGAACCAGTAGCAATTGTGTTTCACACTTCAAGGACGGTGGAATTAGGAGCAGCGATAAGACTGCCCAAAGCCACAACACACCTAGCGTACTTTATTTGAGATATATTTTGTTTACCTCATTATCTTATCACCACAGGTTTATTTTAAGCTGACAGATAACAAAGAAGCCTAGAATGCAAATAAAAGGCAGAGGCACAGCAAGAAGTTGGAAAAGACCCAAAGGATTATTGCCCAGTGGCCCGAGGATTGAGATTTGCCCTGGAGAGACATTCCAGTTGAGCGGCAGCAGGGGTGGGGTGGGGTGGGGGGGTGAGTGGTGAGCTGAGGAGCCCAGTATACGACTGTGGGCGTGCACCCGTCTCTCTCTCTGCTGTCCCAAGCTAAGTGTGATGCCCTCAGCGTTAGGGTTCAGCGTTTTGTTTTGCATTTGGGGCCACATTCGCATGTGTCAACTGAAAAGAGTACGCCGCTAATCTGTACCTAAATCTCTGGCATCGATCCTGGGAAAGCCATAAACTGATTGGCAATTAATGGCCCAAGGATGGTCTGTTAGGGGCTATGCAAATCCCACTTCCCAGGACAGAGACACTTGGAAAGCCAGCACCTCTTATCTGTGTGATCTTTGTATAGAAACTCATGGGTATTCGCTAGTGAGGCTGTTTAACAGTCAGAGATAAGTATCTTCTCATTGGTATTTGAAATAGTCTTGTATTGCTAATATGAATTTAATTCCCTCCAATATTGAACAAGATTATGTATCTTCCTCATCCCACATTTGTTCCCCAAGGGATCTGTTTTGATGAGTTTTATACTTTGAACTTAAAATTTTACTTGCCCTTCAAACTAAGTCTGGAGAGAAAAAAGGATTTCTCCCCCCCCCCCCCCCCCCCCGATTTCCTTTAAAATCTTTTATTTTGCATGCCTATTCCTTTTCAAAATATTGCTGTGTCTAGCAAGCATCGTTTTGAGTGTGTGTGTGTGTGAGAGAGAGAGAGGGAGAGAGAGTTATTAATTGGAATCCCTGAGAATGTGCTCAGATGCATAGGGGTTTGATTGTGCAGGGTCCCAGTTCCTTCTGTCATACTCTCTTCCAGAAATTTAGGGGATGGGTAGATAAGGAAGGCATTAGATGGGTTATTTAATGCGTTGCGTAGAGGTTACAACTTAGTTTGTTCCAATCATGATGGAATTGAAAACAAGTTGGCGTGAGAAGCCGGGTGCTTGTCTCTTTTCTGTTGATCTGTGACTCGGATCTCCGTGCATCTACCTGTATGGGAGCTCAACCGGCGCTTCTTGGTAATGGAAGCTTTGCCCAAATATTTTCCATTTCATTAAGGTAGTCTTCCAGTGAAGGGACCCTGGTGGCCCAGTGGGTTTGCCTCTCGGACGGCTAACCAGAAGGTTGGAGGTTCAAACACAGCACCTGCACTGCAGGATAGCGAATGCTGCACAGTCTGCTCTTACAAAGACTTGGCCTCTCTCTCTGAGAGTGGCTATGAGCCAGACGAAATGGAGGAAGGTTGGTTTTTTTGCCTGGTGTTCCAATTACCTTATTTTTAAATCTCACATATTTGAAAATGTACATAAGTCTCTCTCTCTCTCTCTCAATGAATAGGCCTAACATATCTTGACAGTTATGTTAAAAATTACTCATGTGAAAGATATGCTTAGGATATAGTTGTTTCTTCTCCACTGTGCCCACGGCCGGCCTCCCTTGGCCTTCAGCCACTTGGCCTGGCCAAAGCTCTTCCAAGGCCACAGTCACTGCCCAAGTGGCAGGCCACTCTGTTAGAAGCCTCAACCCGCAGGCACCTAGTTCCAGCTCTGTGGATCAGACATCCAGCACCCCCAAGTAAGTGCCTAGGGGCACCTCGCTCCACAGCCAGCCTCCTGCCCCGACCAGCAGCTTTGCTTGCTGCGAGTCTGCCGCTCAGACTCGCGGTTCCATTGCTATTCCTCTTGGGCTGCAGCTGCCCTCTGGGTCATGAAGGTTCCGTGTGAGGCGATCTCCGAGTCCGAAGGGTGCGCCCCTCCAGCGCCCCCCCCTCCCTCACAGGCGGGTATATGGACTCCAGTCAGGATCCCTCCCACCTTCTTCCCCAGGCCCATCGGGAACACATCGGCCTTCTTGGGGGGAGGGACAGCAAAGGCTAGGGAAAGAAGAACCCGATCAGCCCCTCACTGCCTCGCACCATCGAAACCACGGAGGTCGCCAATTGGAATTCAAATGGCTGTTCCATCGAATGATCTCTTTAATGTGTTCCATGGACTACTGTGTTTGGGTGAGCTCGCAGGCTTGAGTACATATTTGTCTTTACATTTGTGTCTGTCAAATAGCGTGGAGTCCGCCACATGTCGTCCGCAACGGGGACCCGCCCCTGTTTTAGCCGTGTTTCTTTTTTTGCACGCCGCCTCGTACAAATGACTGCTTAATGCTGCAGACAACCTGCGCCCTGGCTGTGGTAGCAGCCGTGCAGCCAGACTCATGATGTCAAAGACACGTGGAAGTGACTCCATCAGATGAAACTTTGAGCCAAAAGTTTGCGTCCTTTTATATGCTCGATTGTGACCATTTAGAGGACGGAAGCATGGCTCAGTTTAGGGATTCCAATCGAGTGTGCCCTGAAGAGTTGGCTTTCGTGAGCAAGGGGCGTTCTGCACCACTCGATGGATCTGTGGCAGCTGGTGTGGGTTTTTTGGATCATAGCTGGTCTGGGGGAAAAGGGGGACTAGGAGGGTTGGGTTATCATCTGGCTGTGGGTTTCATCTTTAAGCAACAGGCTTGTGCTTCTGAACGCGTCACCACCCTCCAAACATGCCTCCCAGGTCTTCTGCTCCCTGAAGACTTCACTGCAGTGCAACAGAGAGCGAGAGAGAGAGCGAGAGAGCGAGAGAGCGAGAGAGAGAGAGAGAGAGAGATATCATTGGTGGCTCAGAGGATCAGGGAGTCTAAGTAAAAATCATGTTTGAGATCCGATTTGAACAGACATTTGAATGCCCAATTTAGTGGATTTGCTTTAAATCACTCTTGGTGGTATGCAAATTGAGCTAGCGTCTTGAGTATTAAAAGCACCTTTAGGGGGTAAATTAGACAGTTTGGAAGCTCCATCAACTGCCTCAGGTTACTAGGCTACCATTTTGTCTCCCCAAACAACCATTTACTAAATTTAACGTACCCAGACAGTAATTTGCAAAGTAGTACCTTGAAGACGCTGGAAAGAGTTAATGAAGTACCAGATATTTTCTGGGGGAGTCTGACTTGCACCTTCCCAGGAACCCTTGCAGAATGCATCTCCCATGATTCATTTCCTTCTACAGACTCCCTATTCTTATTTTGCTGTGAACGTTTCCCCAAGGTTCAGCCTTCTTTTCCTCCCCGTTCTTCTCCGCAGTCCCCTCGCTTCTCTGTGACTCTGGTCGGCCACCTCACACAGATGGTACCCGAGGCCCCTTTCAGCCACAGGTTTTTGTCCTTGACTTCCCTCGTCTACGTCTCCCTGTCTTGTTCAGTGCGGATTGCTCAATGAATCAGTGACCATGCGGATATCCTGTTGCCAGTCTCTGCCTGCTGACCATGCTGA
This sequence comes from Nesogale talazaci, assembly GCA_004026705.1. Classification (NCBI taxonomy): domain Eukaryota; kingdom Metazoa; phylum Chordata; class Mammalia; order Afrosoricida; family Tenrecidae; genus Nesogale; species Nesogale talazaci. The sequence goes on from PVJH01032048.1 coordinate 12,748, forward strand.
TGGCTGAGCAGCAGTGCCCAGGCCCTGGCAGATGCCCAGTCCCCGACCTCCACAGTGGAGTGTCTAGTTGAGGATGTCCTCTGTCCCCGCTGGCGCTGGTCTCTCCTCATTTCTCACTTTCACCGTTTTCTCTTCTTCACCCCACCCTGGGCAAGGGCCGGGTCACATTGCTTTTGTCCCTCACCTCCTCAGAAACCTCCGGATCCTTCACTGCCTTGAGAGCAAAATGTGAAAACTCGAACCTCCAGGCACCAGGCCCATCTTCTTCCCAACTTGCTTTCTGACCAACTCCGCTGCTTAAGCTTCCTGCCGGCCGTCTCTTCCCCCCTGTCCCGTGGAAGCACTCACCGAAAGCAGCTGGCCCTGGCCCGGGCCGTTCTACACACAATCCTGTCTGCATGGGTTCCAATAGAGAGGCAAGACTCGCGTGGGTGTCCGAGGTCAGAAGAGTAGGGACACGTGGATGGGGGATGGCAGCCCTGGTGGCAGAGTGTGCTCAGCTGCCAACCCGGAAGCTGGCACTTTGACCCCCCACCCCCCACAACTCTGAGGGAGAAAGATGTGGCGGTTGCTGTGCCTTTGTAAGATTTACAGCTTTGGAAACCCCGTGGGGCACTCTCTCTGATCTGTCCTGAGAACTTGTCTCACCCTCCACTGACCACCATAGTTCCCGAACAGGGCTTGCCCGAAGAGAGTAGCACCACACCATAGGGCATTTCTCAGACCAGCTGCGACACCTCGAGGTGGTATCGCTCTCACTCTGGCTAGTCACTGATCCCCTTTGTCCGGTGCTGGGGCCCGTTCCCTCGACCCGGGTAGAGGACAGTGTCAGCACCCCATCGGCGCACACCCCGTCTCTGGCTGCCTGCGGTTTGGTGGAGCGGATTCTACCACAACGGGCACACAGGGGCAGGGAGAGATCACTGGTGGGTCAGCCAGGACCCTGCGTGGCACACCCCCTGCCCTTTGTGGGGCCTTGTGTGTGGCTGTGATGCAGAACAGAATTCAGGAGAGTTTCCGCATGAAGACAGCTAGGAAGAAACCTGGGGGATCAGGTGCTGCAACTCAGGTCACCGACAGCCCTGGGGTCCACAGAGAGGTGGGACCCACAGGTGGCAGGGTGGCGGGGGAGGCCTGGACTGCTTGGTTGTGTTCTGTGGCGCACCGGGTGCTTTGGGTCAGGGGCCAGCTGAACCACGGTAACAGCGGCGGCGGTGGCAGCTTGGAGAGGGCACTACTGGTTGAGTGGTGGCAGGGAGCAAGTCTCGGGTTGGGTACCAAAGTCACCGCCATCCGCGCCCCACCCTGGAGGACAAGGTAGAACTGCCCCCATGGGCTTCCAAGACTGCTGCGAACTCTTCACGGGCGAGGAAAGTGTTCCCATCTTTCTCTTCCAGCGCCTCTGGTGATTTTGAACTGCTGACCCAGAGCTCAGTAGCCCAGCTCCGGTGCCAGCAGACTCCCTGCACACACGCGAGTTAAATATTCACTAGGTGGTTCCACAGCTAAGGCGATGCTCACCCCAGAGGACAGTGGCGGGGCTTGAAAGACAGCAAGCAACTGACCCCCGGAGGACGCCGGACAAGGAGCCCTTCCACTCTGTCGAACCGTGTCGCCAGCACGTCCCAGCAAGATGCCTTTCGCCGGTCGTTTGGCTTCTTCAAATGGCCACGTCCTTCACCTCAGCCATCGCGAACCACATTTACTGATCAGTTGATATTGCTGGTTCAGGGAACTGAATCATCTCATTTTTGTCTGGTGTGAAACCTTGACCGTCAGCGACAGAGTCAAATGCTCTCGCTCAGAACCCTGCGCACACACCACAAGAACCTTGAGTTCATTTCATACAGCAGATGAAAGATGGGTGCAATTTCCCCAGGCTTCTCATGACTTGGAAAGCATCCAAAAATGGGTGTTGGGGCCAGGGAAGTTAGTGGGAGACTTTCTCCCGAGCAGAGCTGTTAGAGTGAAGTAGGCTCGAACGGTGCTCAAATGATAGGACAGTCGACGTGCATATAAACCCCATGGGGGTTTCTGAACCAGCAGGTCAGTTCCCAGGTGACTGGATACTTACTTACTGTGGGCCCCTGGACTTGGGGTATATTCACCTTCTGTGATGTGACATTTTAGAGGGCAAAATAAAAACAATTTAGCCCATAAAGAAACCACTCCCAAAACTTGGGTGGGCAGGGGCTGTGTGAACCACCTTTATGTAAATATTCCTACAAGAAGCCGTTCAGGAAAGCCTTAGCACTTCATTTTTAAGTTCTGGCGTTGTGTCATTTTCCTTTCAATCCTCGTGGACAAGACTGGTTGGTCTCATTCGTTTTACTTTCAGTTCCTGCTTCCAAATAATGCTGTTTTCCATAGAAATGGTTCTTAATCCAATCGGAATTTTAGGAAAAGAGGTTGAGAAAGCCCTTGGAATTATTTGTGAGGGGTCCTCCTTAGAAGACCCAACCAACCAAACAGAACCAAATTTAGAAAATGCCACCAGTGAGACCACACCATTCCCCAGATGTCACAGGGGTCCGTGAGCAGCGCTGTTCAAAATAGCCACAACCCCTCACACAGACCCGGCATGCTGCCTTCTGCTGCCTCAGTGACGGGACAGGTTTCTTGCCCCGGCCCCGGTCAGTTTGTGCCTGTCTTTCCTTTGTGTCCTTGCCTCGGTAGAGGATGATAGTATATCCTGTTGCTGCTTACCCTCCCTGGATTAGCTTATGTAGGATTGGAATCCGAGAAAAATCCAACGTGGACTTGAGCTGGAGGTCCCTTTGAGGTCGGGGACATCAGACTGCCCAAGGGTTGGTCCAGCGGCACTCACTGTCGCAGGCTAACAGGAAGATTGACACCCTGCCCTCGGGTCCTGGACATGCGCGCCTCTCTCTCCATTCCAGACGCGCACACTCTGAAATTACTTAACGAAGATTTTTCAGCGCACCTCTCATCGCTTTGAAAGGCCCTTTCAGCTGCCAAAGGATGTGTGGGCAGTGAGAGAAGCGCTTTCACCCCAGGGAACAGGGGCCCTCAGATGCCAGGCCGCCTGTTTACTTTTGTCCGAGCTGGCAACAGAGACGCTCACCAGCTCCAGGGAAGGTGCTTCACAGGGCAGGACCCCGGGCCTTGGGGGAACATGGGGTTTCAGCCCCAACCTTGTCTGGGCGTTGCCAGCAGCATCCGACACAGGTGACCCGGTTGAACTGCGACGGGAGGGGGGGCCAAGGGGGTGGCTTCCAGATACTGTGCTGCAGCTCAAGGCGGGGTGAAGCGCCAGGGGACAGGCGTGGGCCTGGATGTCCCCCCATTAGAAATGGCAGCTTTAATCTGGAGAGGGCTCTGAGGACAGAGCTGTTTCATGTCTCTGCAACCATCCCGTGAGCATCAGAGGAGGGCCGTGCTCCGGGGGGTTTTCAGGGTCGGTGACAGATGCTTCTAGAAGTAGAGCTCCAAGACTCTTTTTGTGGCATCTCTGGGTAGAGGCCACATGGCCACAAGGTCATGAGTCATGGCCCCCCAACTCTGTGGGCCTTTGCCAGCCCTTTGTTGTGCCCCCTCCCTCCCTCAGCCCGGAGCGTGCTGGGGTGGTGCATCCCGTGGGGGCATAGACTGAGCCCATCTCTATGGATATATTGGGCTTGAACCACCCACCTCTGTCAAAGGCTCGATGTTGACATTTCTGCAGCCCTGCCACTAACTGGGAGAAAGACTCGCACATCGCTGTTCTGCAGCCTGCAGGCCACGTTGTGAAATAAACATACTTTGGAAATGTGGTTTTCATACCTCACTTTTTTGTTCTTGGTTTAATGCTCTTGCTACTTAAAATGTAGTCCCAGCATGTCCAGGGAGCTTGCTAGAGCTCCAGCTCCAGATTCAGGCATAGTGAATGAGAATCTGAATTTAAAGAAACAAGACCTTGTTGAATACGATGCTGTGATTCTTTGTGGGTTTTAGTACTTGTAGCTTTAATGGTGCTGACACCCTAAGCTCATGGAATGGAAGCTCCTTCCCCTCTCTTCTTTGCAAAGCCTGTTTTGAGGATAAAGTCCTATTTTTCTAGGACTAGGTCCTTAAGAAAGGAGGCTTAGTGACGCTGTGGGGGAGGCATTAAACTGCCAACTATAAGGTCAGCGGGTCAGGACCACCAGCTGTTCCATGAGGGAAGGTGTGTGCAATGACTAACATGGACACTGTCGTTAGAGTGAGCCAGAACCGGCCGATGGCAGCGGGTTTGGCTTTTGTTGTTCAACCCTAAAAAGTCTCAAACGTGGCTAGTTGGCATCAAGCCGGAATCCCCTTATTTCTAGCGACAACCGAAAACTCAACCAAACCAAACCTAACTCATTACCATGGAGACCATACTACCTGAAGGCGGCGGTCCTGTGGGGCAGGGCATAACTGCCGGTGGGTTTCCAAGACTCTTTACTGGAGTAGACAGCTCCAAGCCTCTACTAGAGTGGAAAGCTTCGTCGTTCTGGGGCAGGCATAGTTGGCGTTTTCCAACCGCTGACCTTGAGGTTCGTAGTCCCTTGTGTAACATTCTCTACCACCAGGGTTCCTGATTTCCGACAAAGTTTGGCCTGTTTGCGACACCTATTAGTCATGCCATCAGTTCCCTCTGCTTGTATAGTTTACGAGCTAATGCTCACCTAACATGCGCCTGTCCCCCAATGGATTCGACGCACTTCAACATTCCTGTAGGGCGGGGAAGAGCCTCCCCACAGTTTCTGACACTCATCCCAATGGAAGCCGCCCCCCCCCCCAAAAAAAAAAAAAAAAACCACCACCTTGCTCTTACAGATTGGCGGGAGGACGCGAAGCTCTAACCTTTCCAGTTCACAGCCAGTCATAACCGCTGTACCACCAAGACTCCTTGAGGAGCCAGAATTTCATCTGGGGGGTGGGGGGTGGAGGCAGAGTTCACCTAGGTCCCTTGGAAGTAAAGAATGGCAGCTGAATTCTAAAGGTGCATTCTGTGGAGGTACTCATTAAAATGAGACCCACTGCCGTCAGACCCCCGCTTACTGATGGCGACCCCATAGGGCAGGACAGAATTGCCCCTACGGGTTTCCTAAACTGCCCATCTTAGCGGGAGCCGACACCCTCAGCTTCCTCCCTGGGAACCAACCCTTGGTGCATTGGCATTGCTAACCTGGTGGCCAGGTGCCAACTCATCCCCCACTGCGGCACCGTGAGCAGTCCCTGAGCCTGCAGGCACAGCGGCTACGCCCTGGGCTGCAAACCACCAGGGCAGCAGTTCAAAATCCCCAGCAGCCACTCCACGGTGGCGCTTTCCACTTCCATCAAGACTTAAAAGTCTTGGGGACTCACAGGGGCAGTTCTGTCCTGCCTTAGAATGCCCGTCCGTGTGACGGCAGTGAGTTTGCTCTTTGTTTCCGACTCCTCCCGCCCACCCGCCTTCGTGGGGTGGTCTTTGTGCAAGGAGGGAGGCAACCATGTAGATGGGCGTCCCTCCCGTGCGGACCGCCTGAGCACCTTCTCATCACTGGGTCTGCGTCCGCATGCTCTCGTCTGGGAAGCGGGGTTAGGCAGCCCCAAATCTGCCACTTGCAGACCATGAGCAACTAGCCACCTCTCCTTGCTCCTCCACCTGCTCACCCCAGAAATGAAGGCATTGGCGTCCCACACCCCCGCCATCTCCATCCCCGGCAGTCAGCTCTGAGCCGCCCCCGCTCATTTCTGCTGCCCGCACCCAGCTGGCCCTGGCCGCACACGCCCCTGCCACCATAGAAGAGCATGCATGTCATCTCCGTGTGGGGCATGCTTCCTCTACCCACGGACTGTTGGAGCAGGAAGGAGGAGAGTCCATTTTTGAGAAAACTTGGGTTTTGCTGTTTTCACTTGGTAAATTTCCAGGTCTCTTAGAAGATTTCTTCCCTGAGATAGTCCACCTGCCACCTCTCCCCTCCTCCCGCTTTTTAAAAAACGTAATCCTTTTCAAATCTGGAGAGTTAGAAAATCTGGGGTTGTTTCAGTATTAACTAATTAGGAGCTCTCGTAGGAAATCGCAGAAGGTCATGTGTATCATGCCAACCACACCAATTGCAAACCAATGCCGTCGGGCCCATTCCAGCTCAGAGTGGCAGGGGTGGCTTATAATGTCTAACTAGATGTAAAGTATATTAAAGACAGTAGTTGAAGTTCACTTAAAAAAAAAAAAAGGCCAACGAAACAGTGAATTAAGGAGCTGAAAAGATAGCAGGATTCAAAGCCTTGAATTTCCGTGACATTGGGGTGGATTTTACCAGAAACTGGCTAGTTGTTTGTGCAATTAACTTGCCTTCGAAAAAAACGGCAAGCAAGAAGAAACCGAAGTCCTCCTGTCTCTCCCCGAGGTGCGTACCACAAACTCACAGGTGGGAAGAGCCAATAGTTTGTAATACTCGTCATCGTCGTCGACGCTGGTGATGCTGACTGAGGGGCCTTCAGGTTTGACACTCACCGTACCACGGCAGTAGCTTCTGCGCCCTGGGTAGAGTCATCTCGTCAAGTGTCGCAATCTGGGAATGGTTGAAAACTGGAATGGAGACAGCCCTAAGTGTGAACCGCTTTCTGGTTGTCGAGTGAGGTGGGTAACCGACCCGTCCGGGTCTTGCCGAGCCTTCCTCTGCACCCCCTTGAAAGAGGTCCAGCAAGCCCAGTGGACACTGAGTTGAGCCGTTTGTGTCAGCTCTTCTAGACGGGGGTCGTGGGGGATGTCAGCACGGTGGAATGTCGGAGCACCGCGCTTCTCTGAAGTGCGGAGTGGAGTGCTTGCTCCAGTTGCAGTGCTGGCAAGCCCCCGAGCACACCGGTCCGAAGCTTGCAGCCTGGGGACTGAGTCGTTGTGTCTCAGGCGGCTGCTCTCCAACTTTCAAGAGCCCAGATTAGTCTCCTCCCCGGCAAGAGGGCAGAACACGATCGTTGTGGACTCTTGGTTTTATGTCCATTAACGGAGTTGTCCCGTGGAACAAAGTTTCTAAGCCGTAGGTCTCCGTCAACGCCTGAGAAATACCTGTAGCTGCCCCTACCTCTGCACGAAGGCAGGGTGAAGGGCATCAGCCTTCACTCACCTCCATTGCCTCAGGGGTGGGGGGACACTTGAATTAAGACCACTGGGGGAAGAAAGCGGTCGGGGAAGTGGGGCCAGTGACCGCTGCCTGGAGCTGGAATGTCTGTGACAGGATTTCTTTCTGTGAGCCCCATGTGCTGGTCAGACCTTGTACCGTTCTGTTGTGTTTGCCTCCTCCAGTCGAGATGTTACTAGGCGTTACTAGTCTAAGCCAAGTCCTTGTTTTGTGAAAATAGCCTCTCTGTTTATCCCAGTTCCCCCACCCCCCACTTCGCCCCCATGCCAGGATCTCTGTTCCCTTACAGAAACCATGGTGTGTGCAGGTTCTCGCTGACCGTTTAGGACAGGCTTTTTTCGGCCCATTCTGGGGACCCACCCTATGTGCGCAGAGTATGGCGACCTTACAAGCAGTTTGCCAGACTGCTCTTCTGAGGCACCCCCGCGTGTTGGGACCACCAGCCTTTCGGCAAGCTGTGGAGATTGATACCATTGGCACTGTGCAGACAGACTGAGTGAGGGCCCTGAGCAGAAGTTCAGGGGAGGCAGTGGGTTTAGTCCCTGATGGCCGGTTGTCGCAAGAGAGTAAGACCTATGAAACCCATCAAGCTGTCCGAGTTGTTTCCTAGGACGCCCCCCCTCTCCCCCTCACACCTGTAGCTTCTGGTGTTGTCCAGCCACGCTCCAATGGCCAGTGCACAGTAGCTGTGACCTCCTGCCCTCCTCTCCCTGCGCCCCCAGAGTGGCTCTGAGTGGCGTTCTGAATCCGTACCCATGGGCTGGGCGCTGTCAGTCCAGTCCCCGTTGCCGAAGCCACGTTGATGGGTTGACTGCTGTGAGCGGTCAGTTGACCAAAGTAGGACGTGTCTCCTTTTCCTCCCTCTCCCCTAGTGAGATGCCACAAGACCAGTTTCTGCCCCGCACAGACCTATCCTTGAGCTCGACTCTGAAGGACTGTGTTGTGTTTTGCTGCACTTCAGGTTTGGGGTACGCCGAGTCCTGTCCCTGCCATCCACAGGTTGTGAATTATAAGCAAATCGCAGCGGAGAGGAAAGTTGTTTCTAAAAACAGCACTGACGGTCTCGGGGAGGTTGTTTTTTTTTTTAATTCCATGCCGTCGGTGAGGAAGCCTTGGGTTGGGCAGAAAATAGAAATTTCACGCCAGTCTCTTCTTGTTGGGAATCGATAAAAATTGAATTTGATTTGCAAGAGAACTCTTGATGAGGATCGATAGGAATCTCTGAAGAAAAGTTTGCTTTCATGCCTGAGCCCAGGGTAAGTCAAAAAATTCTGCCACCAGGCCCCGATTCACACAGGCCTGGATCTGTTGTGAAGCGAGATCTGTTCCAACCGCCTGTCGCTGGCCACCGACGCGTTCTCTCCGGGATATGTCCGTTGTCGTCTGCATCTGGCCAGGGGCTTTGAAATGAAGACTCACCCACGGCAGTTGCTTCTGAGTCAGGGCCAGAGCTGTCATCCCAGAAGGTTACAGAAACTGCTCTCTGGGATCTCAAAGCGACAATCCTGATGGGTCTTCTCGAAGGGCAGGCCTGATCACCAGGGCCTCTTTGGAAGGTGTTTTATAACAGGCATGGTGGGAACTAGGCTAGGAGGATGGTAGAGAGGGACTCTTCCCAGTGTGGCAGGAAACCTGCTCTTTGCTGGGGGGACTGACCTTCACGCACCCTCTTGAGAAGCGACTCCCCCTGACAGTCCCCAGCACACCCCTTCAGAGTTGGTTCTGTTCTCCAAACTCGATGGCTTGTCAAAGGACGCCTCTTGAGTCCCCGTGCATGTGGCCGGTGCAGACCCAGGGGGATTCTGTGCATCCAGAAATACGCACATGATCCAGGCGGGAGGGGTGGCTGTTACGTCTGTCTCCACACTTTGACCGCCCCTCACCTCCTTTCTCCAGGATTCACCGACTGCGCCTGTCAGCCAGCCAATGCGTGCATGTGTGTGTCTCTCTCTCTCTCTCTCTCTCTCAGACATTTGCCCCTCCACTCCGACACCTGCCCCAGAATGCCCCTGCGGGCATGAAGCAGGTGCCCCCTGTTCAGAGGTCTCTGCTGAAGGGGGTGGGGAAGGTCTGGGGGTGGGGGTGGGGTCAGCGCGGCTCAGCTCCCCGCCAGGCTCTTGGCGTTGCAGCCCCTCAGCTGCTCCCCTGAAGAAAGAAACGTAAGGCTGGTGAACCTGAAGGAACAGCTCTCGTCTGCCCCACAGGGTCATGAGCAGTCAGAATGGACTGGGTGGGTTGGGCTATTGGCCTAGAGGGGCTTTGGGGTTTGGAGAAAACCTATGAAAATTATTTGGGGGTTAGATGCCAATAAAACCTGGATATTTATATGTATGTGTGTATGTGTGTGTGTGTGTGTGTGTGTGTGTGTGTGTGTGTATCTTGAGTGGGGAGAGGGAGAGAGGCAGATTGTGCTGCAGCATGGTTCTGCTGGCTCCTTGGGGTTCAGGTCAGTCCAGGTGTGGGTAGTGAGGGGGGTGGGGCCCGGCCCCCCGCACTCCTCTCCTCCAGTTCTGGGGGAGGACAAGTAGACCAGCCTCACGGGGAGAGCAGACTCCCGGGTCCTTCTGCCTCCACTTAAGTAAAGGACTCTGTGTGGCTGGTACTCCTAGTCCCAGGAGCCCGGCCCATCCCTGCACTTCAGGGGACACTGGAACACGCACTATGAGTTCCCACTCTCCAAATTGTGATTCTAGAAGCACTTCTTAACCCCAGCAAGTGTGGGTGGGAGACCCCACCCCCATCCCCAGGGGAATATCTCCTGAGGAGGCGGGTCTGCCCCTCTGTCCCCTGCTAAGAGGGTCTCAGTCCCCGAGGGCCAGGCTCTAGGCACTGCCCAGGGCCTACCCTCTGTCCTCAGTCTTCAGCCAGAACCCAGAATTCTGACTTGATCCACGGTGCTCCGCGGTGAGCGAGGGAGGGGCTGACACGTGAATCCACTTCTACCATTTTCACACCGGGTTTGCAAGGATGATGTCAGGCATTGCGTGGCCCGCCTGGACTTCCCACCAGTTCTGTGGGCGGTGGGCAGCGCCTTGGCCGGGGCTGCCTGCCGGGCCTGTCTCCCCGTGGTCTGCACGCACCAGGCCCTTCCTTGGCAGAGGAGGCCAGGCAGGTACACGTGCCTTTGGGAAGGAGGCGGTGGGAAAAAATAGGGAATAATGAGCGCTTCCGACTTGGGATTCAGTGGGTGGAGCTATTCTGGGAGCCCCCATGTGAAAGTTGCTGCACAGAAAACC